>JBBDGP010000439.1:1800000-2002500 GCA_037952835.1 Lithobates septentrionalis
GAGCAAGGTTCTTACCGTTTGATACATCACCTTTCATATCCAGAGAACTCTTCTTTAAATGATGATGTGGCTGGTGTTGAAGCTCCAGTTTGTTACGCATCATTTGATGAGGCTTTGGTTATATTAAGGAATCATGGACAAGGGGCTTTGCTAGCCAAGGCAGATATTAAGTCAGCGTTTCGGCTGCTCTCGGTTCAAGCGCAAGGCTTCAGTTCGCTAGGTTTTCAATTCTCAGGTGAATATTTCTTTGACAAATGTATGCCCATGGTGTTTTCTTTATCTTGTTTTTATTTTGAAGTTTTTTCAACTTTTTTACACTGGATTTTGTCAGATCTCTATCCCTGTGGGGATTTTCTGCATTACCTAGATGATTTTTATTTGTTGGCCCATCTGATTCCCCCTCGTGCCTCAAATCTCTTCAGATATTTTTCAATATTTGTGAGCACTTTGGGATCCCTCTAGCAGCAGAAAAAACAGTGTTTCCATCTACTTCTGTTGAATTTTTAGAGATTACCATCAATTCAGCTGCAATGGAATTTAAATTGCCTCTTCAAAAAATACAAAAAATGAGATCCCTGATTTCAGTTTTTCTTTTAAGAAAGAAGGTACTATTGAAGGAGGCTCAATCTCTTCTAGGTCTGTTCGCTTTTGCAGCCAGAGTCATTCCAATGGCTAGGGTGTTTTCTCGCAAGTTTTCGTTGGCAATCAAAGGTTTTACAAACCCATATTCCCATATTCGTATCTCCAAAAGCGTTTGGGAGGACCTTAGAATTTGGGATGCTTTTCTGTGTAATTTTAATGGTTCTACCATATGGCAACAGGACTTTGTTACTAACGATCAGCTCAATTTTTTCACGGATGCAGCTGGGTCTTCAGGCTTTGGAGCATTTATGGATGGGCATTGGTGCGCAGGTGAGTGGCATCAGGACTGGTTACAAAAGGACATCATTCAGAATTTGGTCCTTCTGGAGCTTTTTCCTGTGATAGTTTCTTTAGTAGTTTGGAAAGACGTTTTTGCGAATCGCAGAGTTCTGGTGCATACTGATAATAAAGGTGTTTTGTATACAGTAAATACTTTATCCTCTAAGTCCGAGCCGGTTATTAAACTACTACGTTTTCTTGTTTTACAAAGCATGCGATTCAATATTTGGTTAAAGCAGAGCACATTCCAGGTGTACAAAATAATATTGCTGATGCTTTATCTCGTTCACAGTTCACGAGGTTTCGGGAATTGGCTCCAACATCGGATCGGTGCGGAACCCCTTGCCCGGATTTCCTCTGGGGCTTAATATGGAGTTAATACTTGGTAACCTCAAGAATTCAGTGTCAAAGAAAACGTGGTAAGATTATCGCCTATCTTGGACCAGATGGTGCTCCTTTTGTCAGGACTTCGGTCTGGATTCTCTTGTTGTAACTTCTTATGTCTCCCTGTCCTTCGTGTCTTCATTGCTTCAGGCTAATCTTAGCCCATCCTCTATCAGCAAAATTTTAGTGGGTGTCTCCTTCTTTCTAAAATTTGCTGGTTTGCCATCTTTAACCTCTTTCTTTCAAGTTAATCAAGTTTTAAAAGGTTTTAGGAGGTCAAGACCTTTGTTAGATAATAGGCGCCCTATTTCGGCTGCTCTGTTGGTTGATCTTCTTAAGATTCTAGAAGTGGTGTGTTTCTCAGAATTTGAGTTAATTTTGTTCAGGGCCATTTTTTCAGTTGCCTTTTTTGGTGCCCTCAGAATTGGGGAATTTACAGCTGAAAATAAAAGGTCCTCATCTTTTCTCCTCAAATCGCATGTAGCTGTGTATGATGGGTCCCTTAGTCTTTTCCTTTGTAGGTCAAAATCCCTTCCAACAGGTCAAGGTCATTGGATTTCTCTGGCTAGCTCTATCGATCCTACAATATGCCCAGTTCTACTTGTTTCTAGATATATGTCAATTATTGTTCTGACGATTCCTTTTTTATTCATCAGGATCTGTCCTCCTTGACTAGGTATCAGTTTTCAGCTGTGTTGGCTGCTTCTCTGTAACGCCTGAACCTATCTGGCTTCTGCTTTTCTTCACATTCATTTCGCATTGGGGCAGCCACCACAGCTGACTCTTTAGGTATTTGGGCAGAAACTTTGAAAAGAATTGGCAGTTGGGGTAGTGATAGATATAAGATTTATTTTCGCCCTGATCTTCTAATTTTGTAATCTCTTTTCAGGATCTCCCAAAGCTACGGTCTGGATTGTAGGTCATTCCTACGTTTTTGGGCAGCCAAGCATGCTGAAACTAGAACCTACTCTGCTAATTTAGGTCTGGACTCTAAGTCTTTCACAGTTTTGTGGTCAGGTATTAAGGGATTGAGGTGGAAAAATCTGAGAGATCATTTACTTCACCTATCTCACATTTGGCCTTTACCCCAGATCTTAGTTCTTCAGGCCGGGGCCAATGATTTAGGTAAAGTTAAGACGTGGGATCTTCTATGTGAAATTAAGAGAGACCTTTGTTATATCCAACTTTTATTCCCAAATGCTATAGTGGCATTTTCTGAGATGATTCCTCGTCTTCTATGGTCTCCTTCGGGCAACTTATTTTATGTAGATAAGATTAGAAGACGTCTCAACAGAACAATCCATAGTTTTCTAAGTTCTTCCGGTGGCATATCTTTTCGCCATTTAGAATTAGAAGGTTTTGTGCATGGTTTATTTCGTAAAGATATGGTCCATTTATCTGTGATAGGCTTAGATATATTTAATATGGGTTTACAAAATCTAATTGAATCAGCCACGGTGTTGGGGGGGGGGCTCGGCCGGCAGCGCTGCTGCTGTCCTCAGCCGGTGGGGAGTAGTCGTCCAGCATTGTTGGATGGACACCGTTTAATTTGTTCAATTTTAGCCAGGATGGCTTTATATTCTTTAAAATAAATTAGAGTACTTTTAGGTAACCCCTATGGATAACACCTTGGCCTTATAAATACAATTAATAAATAATTTGTTGAAATTTAAATAACAGTATTTGTCTTTATTGCGAATCCCATCTGTGCTAGCCCATGAAGGGTCATAGCATTATGCTGGGGCCCACATGGGATGGCTCAGAAGGTTTCTCTCTCTCTTTTCTTTATCTATTTAGGTTGCCATTGGTTGCTCAGGGCAGCAACAGCCAGAGGATTGGTAGCAAGGGCCAGCATTGGATTGGAGGAATTTGGCGGGCACGGAGCAGCGCTGAAGAAGCCTATATAAGGGGCTGAGTGCAGCGGCTCACTGACCGTTTGAAGCAGAACGAGTGACGCCGACCCACCCGCCCCCCTTTTTTGTCATGATGTTGTCCATGAGGGGGAGTAGTCGTCCAGCATTGTTGGATGGACACCGTTTATTTTTTTCAATTTTAGCCAGGATGGCTTTATATTCTTTAAAAATTCTTTATATTCTTTAAAATAAATTAGAGTACTTTTAGGTAACCCCTATGGATATGAAAAAATTGAAAAAAACTGCGCTAAAAACCAAGTGAATAATTAAATCGTTTGAAAAGCTGCAAATCCGACAATAAACATTAATTGTTAATAAAGCATAGAAAAAATAAGAGTTGCGCTAATACCTGTATAGCATACCATAAGAATCTACAATGAAAGAAGATAGTGATGGTAAGTATAAATGAAGTGAATCTAAAAAACATGTGATAATGATCAAAAAAGTCCCATTGAATGAAAAGTCAATACAACATCCTAGTGGCTGCAAAACAACAGCGTAAATATAAAACAAGTCCACGTGATAGTAAGTGTTAATCCGTGACAACAAGGGAGGGTCCACCACCGGGAATGGAAGGGGTTACTCCTTACCAGATGGCCGTGACCCCCCACTACAGAGGATCACAGCAAGCAGATAACTTTGTGAGCCGGAGAATGGAAACTGTTAGCGGCATCCACTAGAGGTCATCTCATCGTCAGCCACACCAGCGAAACCCAGGGCAAGGGTACCATAAAATATATGGAGGAAACTCACATAGTGTAAAACTGACAAATGTATTCAAAGTTAAAAAACACAGAGTGCACACTTACAAACATAGTAGATCAAAAAGCCTGAAGTCCAGTTCCTTGGCCACAGGAGCGCGGACAAACCCGTCCTACTGGAATGCGATTAGCTTGGGGGTGACGTCAGCGCGTCGCCTGGCTCAGCCCTATGCGTTTCGTGACATCATCACGTCTTCCAGGGGCACAGGCGGCGCACTGCGTCACCTCCTTAAATAATCCCAGAGCGAAACCAAGCCTCGCTGTGGATTACTACATGCTGCGAGTCACCCAAGACGCTATAGATACTTCCGGCATCCGGATGTACTTCACAGCGCAAGCAGTCAGCAAAGGTTGTCAGTTCCTATCAATCTATACGGACCAATATATGTCCGCAAGAACCATATACATCTGGGTAGCAAGTTCATGTACGGACATTTTGCAAATACATATCATATAAAGGTATCATGCAAATACATATCGAACTCAGTATACATATAAAACGAAACATAAAATGAATAAACTAAAATAGACAGTTCATATGTGTCCCAACAATAGTGAACTTCTACTTGGTAACTAATACTCCAAATCTGGCGATTTAGACTTATCTAATATGGGCACTAACAAAACCTATCTGGAACACAAAAACGAACCCCTTAAAGGGGAATACAAGTGTGAGTGCTTATATTCCCACATCCATTATCTGGGTCTGAACTTTAGGGACCGGAAAAGGGATAATTGGTGCATAGTAGTCTCCGACCTAACCACCCCACATGAATGCAGCAGCGCCATCTAGTGGATGAATCCCAAAAGCCTGCTACGGGGAATGTATCATTTAATAAACCGTCAAAGTCACGTAATTAAATTAAGGTGGCATCTAATGGATAAAATTGAGACTGTAGAGGAAAACAAGTTCCCCAGAGAACTTCTATCCAATTACTCTTTGTGGATAATAAATATTCATCACCACTCTGAACCTAGGCTTTCCAAAAAAAACCGGAAGTGGAGTGATTTAATCATTGTGGTCTCCAGCTAAGTGGCTCCACCACTACTCGGTAGCACCATCTAGTGGATATATCCAAAAGCGCTACAGACACTTGCGTAGCGGACAAAACCATCAAGATGTTTCCATCTAGTGTGAAGCAACTTCAATGGATGTCGAAGAGATCGCAAGACATAAAACACCTAAAGTATAAAAGTTACGCAAAAATGGAATAAAATTTAAAAAGTGAAAAATTAAAAATCAATTGCTAAAAATAGGAATTGGACTGGTATAGATCGAGACAATATGGTATGGAAAATGGGGAAAGAAGAGCCAGTCAGAACCAACAGTGTCGTACAGAGGATCTACGACAGATAATTGGATATGTGTAACATACACTTAGGCCCCGTAGACACAGATAGCCAGATGCATTAAGAATTATTGATGAATGCATTTACGTCCGTGTCTACGTTTAACCCGAAAGGGGCATAAGTTCTTAATCTGTAGATCCAAGACATTTCACATTTGGAAATTTCCCTCACGAGAGAGCTCCCTCTCCAATGAGGTCTGTATTTGTCGATCCCAACATATAGAGTGTTGGAGGGATCCCTTCCATGTACTTCGTCGAAATGTCTTGACACAGGATGTCTATCAAAGCCCCTACGGATATTATTAATATGTTCAGTCAATCTGACCTTGAGGGCCCTCTTGGTTCTGCCCACATATTGCAATCCGCAGGGGCATTGTATAAGATAAACGACCCCCACGGACGTACAGGTTATAAATGGTTTAACCTGATAAGTCCGTGAGGTGCTAGAGGACATGAACTGGCAGATTTTCCTTCCCCTACAGCTATTAAGGGAACAGACTTGACAGTTCCTGCATTTGTAGTACCCTGTGAGATCATGGAAAAAGGATCTGTTAGTAATCGGTGGGTCCTGTACTGTAGGGGCTATTCTATTCCCCAATGTGGACGCACCCTTAAACACAATCCGAGGGTTTGTGGGTAGAGTTGGACCGAGGACTGGGTCCGTGGTCAAAATGTGCCAGTGTTTTTTTATTAGATCCTTGATCTGGCGATGTTGGGTGGAGAATGTGGTGATAAAAGGTAAGTTAAAATCACCCTTGACCTCCTGACGTTGGACTGTACCCAATAGCAAGGATCTGTCTTTACTCCTAACTGTTTCCAATGATCTTGATAATGTACATTGATCGTATCCTTTCTCAATAAACCTCTTAGTAAGGATAGTTGCTTGGTTGTCAAAAGTCTCAATTTCTGTGCAATTACGCCAAAGGCGTGTATATTGCCCTAGAGGGACCGCTCTCAACCAGGGTTCGTAATGGCAACTATCAAGGGGAATAAATGAGTTCTTATCGGTTGCCTTGAAGTGAGTGGACGTCACCAGTTTATCATCTTGGACCCTGATCTTAAGGTCAAGGAAACTGATCTCCACTACACTGGTCTCATAATTCAGTTTAATACCCCTGTCGTTCTCATTGAGAAAAGTCATAAAGCTCGCAAGCTCTGTCTCACTGCCGTCCCATAGGAGGAGGACGTCGTCAATATATCTGGCCCACAGGACCACCTGGGGTCTATCCCAAGCCTTGACGACGTCCTCCTCCCACTTGGCCATGAAAAGATTGGCCAATCTGGGGGCATATTTCGCCCCCATAGCCACACCCCTATCTTGGCGAAAAAACTGATGGTTGAACCAAAAATAGTTGTGGCTCGCGGCATAGTTGAGCAGCTCCATGATAAAGTTCCTCTGAGATGTGACAAGATCAGATTCCCTGGTCAGGAACATGTCTACTGCCTCAAATCCTAGATCATGGGGTATGATGGTATAAAGTGAGGTCACATCTGCTGTGACCAACCGAATACCCGGCTTCCACACAATATGAGACAGCATGTTTATGACCTGTGTGGTGTCCTTCACAAAAGATGGAACTTTCTGGACTAGAGGTTGCAAAAAATGGTCTATATACTTGCCCACCCGGGACGTAACCGAGTCAACCCCTATGGATAACACCGTGGCCTTATAAATACCAATTAATAAATAATTTGTTGAAATTTAAATAACAGTATTTGTCTTTATTGTGAATCCCATCTGTGCTAGCCCATGCTTTTGTACAGGCATTTCGGAGTGTTTAGCGTTTTTTTCAGCCAGAAAACTCCTCTCAAAAACACAAACCAGAGGTTTTTTCCTTCCTCTAAACGGTGAGCATAAAATATGCCTCTAAACATCCTAATGTGCATGGACACATAGGAACAATTGAGCTGCTTCTACAGGCAAAACGCAAAACTCCTGTAGAAGTAGCAATTTTTAAGCCCAGTGTGCATGGACCATGGCAGTGGTTTGAGTACATCATGGGCGAAGGGGTCTCTCTTTTCGGTCCTTGCCCGTATATATTAAACTCTGGTTTGTATCACAATCCTGCATGGATGAAGGAGCCTTATTGCTCTGAAACATCACTTACACTATGATCAATAAACAGCTCTATTCTGAGCATATGATGTGATGGTGCCACTCAACATTTGAAGGTTATTTTTTCCTTAATTTGTGTAAAAAAACAGTGAAGTGACAATGCACAAATGGCGGGATATATTTAAACACATCAGCCCTGGAAGGATTTACCCCCTTAATGACCAGGCCATGTTTTGCGATACGGCACTGCATCGCTTTAACTGACAATTGCGCGGTAATGCGATGCTGTACCCAAACAAAATTGACGTCCTTTTTTACCCACAAATAGAGCTTTCTTTTGGTGGTATTTTATCACCTCTGCGGTTTTTATTTTTTGCTCTAGAAGCAAAAAAAGACCAACAATTAAAAAAAAAAAAATTTTTTTTTACTTTCTGCGATAATGCATATCCCAAAAAAATATAAAAAACACAAATGTATTCATCAGTTTAAGCCGATATATATTCTTCTACATATATTTGGTAAAAAAAATCACAATAGGCGTATATTGATTGGTTTGCGCAAACGTTATCGTGTCTACAAACTACAGGATAGATTTTGGGACCTTTATTTATTTTTTTATTGTTTTTAGTGGGACTGGGACATATATGACCCCAAATGATACTTTTTGGGGACCAGTGACATTATTACATTGATCAGTGCTATAAAAATGTACTGATCAATGTAAAAATGTCACTGGCAGGGAAAGAGTTAACACCAGTGGGCGATCAAGGGGTTACGTTTTTTTCCCTCAGTGTGTTCTAACTGTAGGGGGGATGGGCTTACTGGAACATGACAGAGATCACTGTTCCCGATCACTGGGAACAGTAGATCTCTGTCATCAGGCGGAATGGGGAATCGCCTTGTTTACATAGGCAGTTCCCCATTCTGCCTCTCCTCACCGCAAACGCGGGTTGCCGGCGGACATAGAGTCCACAGGACCCTCAGGCACGGTCCCCCGGTGTGCGCACACCCACTATCCTCCTTGCACGGACTGATGTACACGTACTTCGGTTCGCACAGGTGAGCAGACCAGCCACAGTATATCTGCGTGAGCTGGTCGGCTAGTGGTTAATACAGTAAATAGAAGCTCTTCACTTAACAAAGTAAAGAGTTTACTAGTCTTTTTGAAAGACTGGACTTTATTATGATCAATAATTTTGTGAATTGTTTGTGTTCTATTGTATGGGAGTTATTGTGTCATGCTGAGGGGAGAGAGGGTTAGTTCTCTCTTATATCCTTGTGTGTATACATTGAACTCTGGCTTGTATCACAATTGTCACTATCTACCTGATGAAAAAGCTAAGGGATCATTGATGTGTGATCAATGAATATCTTTGCTTTGAGCATATGATGTGCTGGTGATACTAGATGCCTAAAGATTCTTGATTGTGACACCATCTGCTTTTATATATTACTACAGTACTTAGCTGGAAAACATTTTAGAGTTCCTTCTTTTTGTATCAAGAAAAATAGGAACATTGCTTTTGCTACACATGCATAATAAATGCACTGGACTAGCACATCTTACCATAAAAAAATAGTCATTTAACAATTAAAGCACAATACCTAACATGGAATACTAAGCTCATACAAATGCTTCATATATTTAACTTTGGCCCTTTAGGTATACAGCGAGTGTATTTACAACCCATGAAACACATAGTACAAAGCAGGTCACCTCAAATATAGTCCAATACACAAGGGAGTGAGGTTTTTATATCAAAATTCCAGAGTGGGGTCTCCTTTTTTTTAGGGGAAACTTAAGTTGCTAATACATTTCCTCCCTTTTGCTGCCAACAATTCAAGGCATACAACAGAACAGAACTTCTTGCAGCCAGCTAGACCATTATGCCTTATATTGACTGCATTTCTGACTCTATTATAAGCTTGTGGCCACTTCAGCAACAATGGATTTATAACAGAAGGTCCCCCAGACCCTTCTCACTAATGAATTGCAGCCATACCTAGCTAAATGTGTATTATTTGTGTTGGTATACTATGGTGCCATTCATTGTGAATGGCATCCCAATGGAGCTTGTGACCCTAAGTTTTGCATAGGGGCCCTGCTCAGGCTACAAAAGTCCTGTGAGGAGAATGCTGCTATTTATTGATGGTGCAGGCTGGGGATGAGTCCGTCCTGACTCACACAGTGGAGATGAGAAGTGTTCCGCTTGCTGCACACCTCATTTCATCAAGGCTATGTTCCAAACACAAATCATGATTAAGCCCCAGGGGTGGGGTGAAATTTTTTCGGTGTGTCCCTGATGGAGTGATCTGAGGCTGCTTTTATCTGCTAACCATACAGCAGGGCGAGGTGTGTGGTGACTTGGACACTTCTCTTCATTTTCTCTACCTCAATGCAGCTTGTTGATGCATTTCAATGTACCACAAAGTGTGGTTACTTATTACCATACATTGTGGGTTCGCTGCATTTTAAAAATAGTACATGCATTTTTTTATATTATTTTTTGAGTGTTGCACATTTTTTATGTTGACAGAGGTGAGTGCGTATATAAGTAGGCATGGGAACAATATTGGAAATTGGGAATTTTCATTCCTAGTTACTACACATTTCATTGATGCAGGGTATAAAAAGGTGACTAGGGCCAGAGAAGGTTGAAATTCTCCCGATACATTGTCCAACAGGGAGCACTTTTTGGTATATAAACTGGATACCTTGTCCTCCAAGGGACTTAATTTTGATTATGATTAGGGATGGCGGAACGGTTCGAACTGAGCTTAAGTTGAAGTAAACCTTTGATACTTTAGTTATTATTTTTGATATGCAAATAGCTGACCACTTTCAGACAGTGTATGGTCCATTACATAAACAATCAAATTTGTATTTGTAATTTGTTAATTAAGCAAAAGGTTATGAGCCAGGCACAGCAAAGGTGAGACATGGGTATGCAAAGCCAGTCAGAAGGTTAGTAGCACTTCTCCAATATATAAGCAGTAGCTACAGTCTCTTCAGTCCCAGAGAAGGACTAGCGTAACCTGCACACAGAGTTAAGTTGATAGCACCTTTATTTTTCAAGGCAATCTTACATTAACTGCTTGCCGACCACCGCACACAGATATACGTCAGCACAAGGGCACAGGCAGGCAAATGGGTGTACAGGTATGTCCCTTTAAATTTGCCACCTTTTGGGCGCATGCGTCGCCGGCAGCACGCGCCGCATTCCGTGGGAGCATGCCCGCAGGTCCCGGGAACTCAATGTTCTCCAGCGGCCCACGATTGTGGTGTGGAGAGGTAGAACGGGGAAGTGCCTATGTAAACAAGGCATTTCTCCGTTCTGCCTGTGATTGGGAGCAGTGATCACTGTCATGTCCTAGGTAGCCCCTCCCCCCCACAGTTAGAATCACTCCTTAGGACACACTTAACCCCTTCATCGCCACCTAGTGGTTTACCCCTTCCCTGCCAGTATCATTTACACAGTAATCAGTGCATTTTTATAGCACTGATCGCTGTATAAATGACAATGGTCCCAAAATAGTGTCAAAAGCGTGTGATGTGCCTACCATAATGTCGCAATCACAATAAAAATCCCAGCCGCCATTACTAATAAAAAAAATTAATAATAAAAATGCCATAAAACTATCCCCTATTTTGTATACCCTATAACTTTTGCACAAACCAATCAATATACACTTATTGCGATTTATTTTTACCAAAAATATGTAGAAGAATACATATCAGCCTAAACCTGAGGAAAAAATTAGTTTTTTTTATAAATTTTTAAGAGGGGACGGTCTGGATACTGCCTCTTACTATGATACAATTCCATCCCACACATGTATGCTATATCTTACAGATATTCATTATCTTATAGATACCCTATACGTACATCAACTCCTGAGGAAGCGAGTAGAGCTCGCAAAACGCGTTGAGTACCCAAGATGTACACGTATAATATATGTAACCAATGTTGAGCACCTAAGATGTACATGTATATTTTATACATCCCATATTGTATGGAATTTATCTATGGCTATTCAATTATATATTTTTATGATGTTTTAGGCTCATTGATGCTCATGTCTATTACCCACTGAATACATTTTATTCATTCAATCTATTTACTTGCTATGACCTCTTTGATTGACTCACTTAAAGTCCCAGGGCTCTTGTTGTACCAGGTGGAAGACACCTATTGCCCTTGGTCTGTCTCCTGTCCTCGTGGTCATATCCAGTTTTGGTAAGCTTATGGTTTTGTTTCCATTTTTGCTGTTTCCTTTGGGGGACGTGGGTTCTTGTTCTTTTTCCAGGAGCTGCGATGCCCCAAAATGGGGGTCTCTTCTCCCCTGCTGTCCCTTCCCCTCTACCTCAAGGATGGACGGGGCCACCCAGTGCAACGGTGCCATGCCTCTGCACCCATCGTGGGACTTCCGCATCGCGGCGTCTCCACATGTGGAGTGCAGCACGTCACCTCACTGGCTGGAGGAGCCGGCGCTTGCGTCATCCTGCTCTTTGCGGGCACAGCAAGGGCTCATACCCAAGCCATGTCATGTATAGCGTTAGGGGCAGGACCTGACGTATCCGCTCTGGGTTTTAAGTTGGAGGGTCAACCTGGCGAATGCTTTCCTCCACTTGGGCTGTATTGCTGCATCTGAAAGGACCTATACAGGGGTAAGCACATCCAGACATCCCCACTAGGATATTCCTTTTCACTGCAACCACATACGTAACCACCATTGGCTTATCTGCACTTCAAGAATTTTTCAGACACATCAGTAAGACTCTCATCGCTTACACTCTCTTTCCTGCATCCCCACTCTTCCCTATCCTTGTTCTCCTCTTTCCCCCCACTTTCTTCCCATGTACCCTTGTCCATGCCTTGTTCCAATCCAGCTTACAATATGGACACTATGTAGATATTTACATCATCATTACTCTTTTACTCCCTTAATACCATGATGATGATTTTGCAGCCTATCCTGTTGCTTTTTCATTTTTGGCAGGGCTACTGTGCCTTACAGTATATGCCGCTTCATGGTTAATAAGGTACATTACCTTTACTCTGACTCAGTTTTATATCTCCTTTGTTACATGTTTGTTTCTCTGCATATGGTCAACAAGGCATACCAAGTGTTACATTTTCTTTCTTTTTTTCTCTCTTTTCCTTTTTGTTTTTCTCTTCTCTTTCCTTTTTTTTTTCTCTTTTCCGGGTACCTCTTACCTGTCCCATCTTATTCTCTTTTGTGTCCGCTTTGCTTCACATTCATTATGTCAGTGACCTTATCATACAACAGTTATTCCTTCATTTACTTTGGATACAATAAATAGTTGCAGATATATATATTTCTTCATTACAGTCACCCATGACACATGCTGCCCATGTGGAGACCCAGAACACATATTCTGATCCATCTTTGCCCTTAGCCATGGTCACCTTCCATTGGACCCCTGACAGTCGGCCGCAGATCATGCCTCTTCAGCTCCCGGTTGGAGCATGTCTGCTTTCGCCAAGTTCGGATCAGCCCCTTTGGGATCAAAGGACCATAATGTAAGTATGGAGAACCTCATTGAGATCACATGCATTCTCTTTAAACCCCAATCATCAATGTATGCTATATCTGACAGATATTCAGCATCATATAGATACCCTATACGTACATCAACTCCTGAGGAAGCGCGTAAAGCACGCAAAACGCATCGAGTACCCAAGATGTACACGTATAATATATGTTACCAATGTTGAGCACCTAAGATGTACATGCATATTTTATACATCCCATATTGTATGGAATTTATTTATGGCTATTCAATTATATATTTTTATGATGTTTTAGGCTCATTGATGATCATGTCTATTACTCACTGAATAAATTTTATTCATTCAATCTATTTACTTGCTATGACCTCTATGATTGACTCACTTAAAGTCCCAGGGCTATTTTCCTTTTGCATTTTATATATTTTTGGGGAATATTTATTTTAGCAAAAAGTAAAAAATATTGCGTTTTTTTTTTTTCCAAACTTGTCGCTCTTTTTTTGTTCATAATGCAAAAAATAAAAACCGCAGAGGTGATCGAATACCACCAAAAGAAAGTTCTATTTTTGGGAAAAAAAGGAATCGCAAAAAATGCTATGGTCAGGAAAGGGGTAAAATCTTCCAGGGCTGAAGTGGTTAACAAGCAGATAGTTTTGTCAGTTCCATGCATACCATTTTTTTTTTTACTTTGTATTAACCGGCTATGCAATAAGTGTCCATGTGATACAGTTGTATACATCTCAAGCTGGACTTGCATGCCCTTGTATTCAAGCTCGAAGATTGCTTGCTCCTTCCTTGTGCAGTAAGAATATAAATCATCTCCAGCTGGACTTACATGCCAAAAATTAATTGGCCCTCTGGGAGCCTGCTACTCCTCTCAAGCAACAACCATTAGGAGTCCTACCACTACAAGAGATGCTGATAACCAAGGGCAAAATGTTCCACCCTGCTGGCTTGTTTCTCAGCCCTTCATTTGGCTGCATTTATACAGCTGTGAGGGGGTGGGGCATCAGACAGTGATGTCAATGCATTTTATCCATGTTTTGGACTTCTTCAGGACGTGGTAAACTGTCACTTGCCTGGGCTTTTATCTTCTCAAAATTTACATACAGAGGTTGTACCTTAAAGAACAACATATATACATGTTTTCTGCATTGAAAAATGACACCAGATCTCCATGGAACCTTATCAAAAATTCAAATTTCAATTGAATCCTCAACAAAATTTCTTTCATCCATATCTACAGAAAAGTTTGCAATTTTGGCTTACCATGTACTTAGAAATTAGAATTATTATAGACATGCTGTAGTGAGAGAAACACCACCATCTAAATGGAAAGTGTGTGCTCTTAATCATGTAAACATGCTCTATTAGACCCCTTTCATACTGGGTCAATTGCAGGCGCTACAGCGCTAAAAATAGTGCCTGCAAAGCACCCTGAAAGAGCCGTTCCTCACACTACAGTGTAAAAGCCGGAGGGCTTTCACACTGGAGCGGTGTGCTGGCAGGACGGTAAAAAAAGTCCTGCTAGCAGCATCTTTGGAGCGGTGAAGAAGCGGTGTGTATACCGCTCCTTCACCGCTCCTGCCCATTGAAATGAATGGGGCAGCGCGGCTATACCGCCGGCAAAGCACCGCTGCAGCAGCGCTTTGTGGGGGTTTTAACCCTTTCTCGCCCGCTAGCAGGGGGGTAAAACCGCCCCGCTAGTGGCCGAATACCACCGCTAAAGCGACTGTAAATGCCGACCCCGCCCCAGTGTGAAAGGGGCATTAGAGGCAAAGGGACTCATCTGCAGGTGGCAGCTAATTGATGGAAGCTGTCAAGGGTAAAGAAGGCACCTGAGATCCAAGCCTGGTTCATTTTAAAGTAGTTCATGTGGTCACCGTTACTTGTAAACAGACGTGCATGCTTCAGTCATGTTTCAGTCAGCACCCTTTCAACTGTACAGAACACCCTGGATGATATGACACTTGCAGAAGAGCAGCTCTAGTGTTTCTTTTTCAAGCTCCAGCAACTTGTCCATCTTTGACACCTAGTAGTTTAACCAGGTACAGTTTACTTCTGAAGTTATTAGTAACTGGACGTGTCATACTGACCATCATGTACAAGTTAAGCCTGTGAGTGATACCTGGGGCCAGGCCTGCCTGCTGCAAGCTAAACAAAGTCTGCGAAGCCTCTGTTAGATGTTACCTGTTTGTGGTGGAGTTGCTGTCACCACAAAAATCATGCCTGGAGTCCATGTGGGGATACATTCTTCTTCCCATATAGGATTTCGTGTCCCTGCTCATCATTGGCCACTGAATGGCTTTTGAGACACAGCCCATAATGTTATACCCTGTCAAATTTAACACAATCTCCTGTGCTTGGGGGCTAGTCTATAGATAAGTGGTACAGCCAACCCTCTGGATAACAGATGGAATGCCTGTGGTCTTGCTGCCCTTCTCAGAACAATGAGTGTCCTTATGTCAGGGCTGGGCTCAGCCCTTCCTTCTCAAAGCTGGCCACTCTGTCAGCTAATTGTCAGCTCCTATCTCTCCACAGTGACTCACCTGTTGATGATATCCTGCTCGTCAGTCCTGCCTACTTAAGCCATCCAGTCCAGATGATCTCTGCCTTTGCCTTGGTCACATCTCTAGAGACGCTCTACTGTGTTCCTGTTAAAAACTTGCTTGTCTGACATTCCTTCTGGCTCCAGATCCTCCTTGCTGTTCTACTACGCTCATCTCTGGCTCCCTGATGTTTTGGCTTGTCTGACTATCCATTCCTGAACTCTGGCTATGTTTTGACTACGTTTTACTCTGTTTACCTTTTTTTTATTATTATTATTAAACAAGTGATTTAACTGTACTTCTGGGCCTCATGGCTGCTTCTCTGATTAATGCTCTCCTTCCCTGGCCTGTCAGTTTAGGTGGACGGCCATGTCTTGGTAGGTTTGCAGTTGTGTCATACTCTATCCATTTTTGGATGATGGATTGAACAGTGCTCCGTGAGATGTTCAAGGCGTGGGATATTTTTTTATAAACAAAAAGACAGCAAAGCTGCTGAGGTGACTATAAATTCATTCACTCTCTATTAGTAATGGTATTATAAAGTGTTTGCTGCCTCTCCTCTAAATAAGAGTTTCTAGCCGTAGCCAATTGCATATACATATATAATGAAGATTCTATCCCTAGGGTGGTCTATTAGATAGGCATCCCAGGGACAGGATAGACAGCTACTTCTGGTCAGAAAGGGCACTCTACACACTTGTATAAAAAGTTTAGTAACAAATTTTATTATGGTGATATTCACCCAAATTGCTCATTTAAAAACAGTCAACTTGCTTTCTTTAAAGCTGATATAATAGTATCCTCTGGCAATATGTTATTCAAAACCATACTGACACTTTAACTTTGTTGCAAGTGACTGACATCCGACAAACAATACTCACATAAAAGAATCAACAAAAAACATATTTTGCAGGCGCCTGAAGTTATCCACTACTGTTCGACAGTCCCAGTGGGCCAATCGCCTCTATGTTTTAGTTTTAAATAAATTATTGCTGGATCAAATCCAATTATATAGTTAATTACGGGGTGTGCCGAGCAGTAGTGATCCCCGGGGATATACTTTAAGTTCACTAAGTTGGCCAGGGTTTTAATTATGAGAGCGGGGGGCGGTAATTGGGGCGGTAAAAAACACCAATAGTAATGCTAAATTGTCTTAGTTTGTACTGAGTCCTCTAAATTACATTGGGGAGTCCTCTTTGAGCTGATCCGTGAAAAGGAGTAAATAAATATAAGTATATAAGGGATTTCTCTAAGTTCAGATCATCTTTAATCTCTGTTTAGCCGTAATTGACTTTTATTTTCATGGGAGCGGAGTGCAGTAATTCCAATGTTGAAAGGGTAAAGGTGAGGCTAGATTGCCTTGTCTGTTGCTAATTACTGAAGGATTCGCTGGGAAGTCCATTTAAAGCCTATCCATGAGTGAATGCAAATGATTATATAAGGAATCACTTTAAATTCAAATCACTTTAACTCGCTGATTAGATAAATTTCCATTATAGATGTGTTACCTTTATGTGACTATTCAATAATAATGAGAAGGGCATTAAATTATCAATCCCCTTTTTCTCTGATCATATAGGCATTTAGCACAGTCTATAAAAAAAGCAGAGTATTGATGGGTAGATGTCTGTCATATTAGCAAAACACGGGATACTGTGGGCTAAATGAAAAAAATATTTTGGTTACTTTACCAGTTTCTTTTCTTGTATGGACTTCTGTGAAGTAAACCTCTTATCTCTCCTTGCTGTTCACGTTTAAGTTGTGAAACAGCTACTGGTGTGTGTTAGTTCACGGAGATCAGGTCTTCACTTGTCCCGCTGCTCAAAATGACTGGTGATTTGCAGGTAAATCAAAAGATCTCCTAGTTATTAGCCGCTCATCTGTCACCTTTCTGGATGTTTTTCCAGCTATTTGCTCTTCGATGGTAAGGCAGCTGTTATTGGATTTCAAATCCTTGCTGTCCGATCGTGATTTGCCTTGTATCCCTGTATAGATGGTCATATACACACCGATCCGATGGACGATTTTGCAGTTAGTTGCTCCCAGCTTCCACTGTACTCCCGTTTGATTTTTACTCCGAGTAGGCTTGCTGTCAGCTCTTCTTTTATTGGTATCCCATGTGTAGTAGGACCCAGCTACACCGCTCCTCCGCTACCCGGCATTGGTACGGGGGTCACTTCACACGGCTGCCCTGCATGCTGTTAACGTCGACGCGTTTCGCAACAGGTAAGTTACGTAGCTTCTTCTGGACGTTCTGAGGGCTGATCCCCACTTCTCCTTTATAGTAATTCCAGGTGCGGTCGCTCCTCCTATTATTCTCATTAAAGAACAGTTAAGGCCAAACTTAAATAACAGCTTGGATAGTTGTCTTTCATTCATCTGCAACATTTATATGTTTATTTCCTATTTCGCCAAGATTGCTATGTTTATCTGATTTGCTTGTAGTTAGAGCTTCCTTTTGTTACTTCATATACTTCTCAATTAGGAAATATTAGGCATTTTTCCCTAAAGGTTTTGCTTTTTTATTTTTTCAAAAAAAAAAAATTAAAAATTATATATTGGGAATTTTTGTGGAGGGTCTTGTACAATTAGTATTTTATAGTTGGGGAAACAATTATACAGACAAATAAGACACCAGTAAATTACACTAGGAGGATAATGATTTTTGAGGAGAAATTAATCTCTTATTTGTGGCCATTCATTTATTTAGAGGGGGGAGAAGAGGAGGGGGGGGAGAGGGGTTTTTTTTGGGGGGGGGGGGAAAGGAGAAAGCGGAGGGGAAGAAAAGATTTATAAGACAAATATATCAGTTGTTTATAACACCAGAGAAACGTTCATCTTTATTCAAAAAAACCCCTTCATTTATTCAAAAATGGCTGTAGGTTTAACTCGGTATTCATACCAAGGGGTGCTAAAGATTTCAAGGTGTAGATCCACCATTTTTCTTTTTGTAACAGGATACTATCAAAATCCCCTCTTCTCTCTGGCAATTTCAAAACATATATACCTTTTACTTTCAGGCCTTCTATTTCGCCTTTATGATATCTTGCGAAATGTTTGGCTACTGGGCAGTCTTCCTTTTTTTCCCTGAGTTCCCCCTTCAACATTCTCTCCCTCTCCTTTTTTATGTCCCTCAAGTGTTCCCCTATTCTGACCTTTAGGGGTCTCTTGGTCTTCCCGATGTAAATTTTTGGACACGGACAAGTTATCATATAGATCACCTTCGAGGTGGAACAATTTATTAACTCCCTGATTTCAAATTCTTTTTCACCTTTTGCATCACTAAAAGTGTCTGTTCTTTCCACATGTGAGCATATCTGACATTTTGTACATGGAAACATACCCCTACTGCGTGGAAATTTACACAGCCACGTGGGGTTATAGTGTTTTGTGAATTCTGAATGTATGAGTATGTCCCCTATGCTTTTAGATCTTCGGGCTACCATCTGGGGTCTCTCCCCTACTATTTTTGCTATATTTTTGTTTTTAAGTAGGATGTTCCAGTTTTTTTCCAATACTGTACGTACGGAGCCCCATTGTGCTCCATAGGTAGTAATCAGTCTTACTGGGCTAGATTTAGTTGTTTTTGGTAATGTAGGTTTTTGGTTTATAGTCAGTAGGCTTTCTCTTGTTCGTGTTGCTGCTTTTTGTTTTGCTCTACGAATCTGACGGTGGGAGTACCCCCTTTCCCGGAATCTTTTATATAGTTCTTTTGACTCCCTAATTAGATCTTTGGTATCTGAGCAGTTTCGCTTTATTCTTATGAACTGTCCTGTAGGGATTCCATTTTTAAGCCAGGGGGGATGATGGCTATCTGCTCTAAGTAGTGTATTTGCTGCCGTCTGTTTCCGATAGGTACAGGTGTTCACTTTACCCTCCTCAAGTCTAATAGTTAGGTCTAAGAATGGCAATTGGTGTCGGTCATATGCGTAGGTCAGCCGTATGTTGCACTGATTGACATTGAGTTCTACGATGAACTCATGCAGAGACAATATGTCACCTACCCACACGACCAGCACGTCATCTATGTACCTCAGCCACCTGTGCACGTGGCCGAGGTACAAAGGATGGGTATACACTTCCTCTTCCTCCCAGCATCCCAAATAGAGGCACGCATAGGCTGGTGCCCATGCCGCTCCCATTGAGGTGCCTTTTATCTGTTGATAGAACTTACTTGAAAACTGAAAGAAATTGTGCTGTAGCGCAAATTCCAACAGTTCAGTGAGAAATTCATTTTGAGGCCCGAATTCTGGAAAATTTTTCTCCAGAAACCTTCTAGCTGTTGCTATACCCCAGTTGTGTGGTATCGATGTGTATAATGATTCTACATCGATACTTACCAACCATGCTTCCTCTGTGATTCTCAGATCTGCGATTTTGGCTAATACATGACGTGCATCTTGTAAAAACGATTTTAATTCGTTTACCATTGTTTTTAGTAGGGAACCCAGATACTTTCCTACTCTATCCAGGGGTCCTCGGATAGCAGACACGATTGGTCTCCCTGGAGGTTTTTCCAGGGATTTATGGACTTTTCGGATGCAGTAGAAGGTGGGGATATTGTAATCATCTACTGAGAGATATTCAAACTCCTTCTTCGTTAATAAACCCACCTCCACTGCATCGTCCAATCTGCTATTCAATTCTCAAACAACACGCGGAAATGGGTCATGGTCTAGTTTTTGGTAAGTATTCAGATCTCCTAGGAGGCGTTTAGCTTCTTTTTCGTAGTCTTCATCGTCCATTAGGACGATGTTGCCGCCCTTATCACTTCTCTTAATTATGATTTGTTTTGTCTCTTTGAGTTCCTTTAACGCCTGTCGTTCTGTTGGGGTGAGGTTGTCATGGCCTATCTGTTTCCAAGAAATTTCTTCTAAATCTGCCTGGACCATTTCCAGAAACATGCTTAACCACTTGTTTTTTCCTAGCGATGGCTTTTTTATAGATCTTATATTGAGATTTGCTGATCTCCTAGTGGGAAAACTTGTTTGTGAATTCACATTTTCGTCTAGTAGAGAATTGAGGATGTTGATCGCATTCTGATCTTCCTATTCAAAATCACCATTGTGAGACTCCATGGGTTCGTTTTGTTCGTATAGTGATCTGAAAAAAACTTTTCTTAGGTATAATACCACATCTTTGTAAATGGTAAACTCATCCATGGAGCTCACTGGTGAAAAAGACATTCCATGTTGTAACAGCTGAATGTGTCTTTCCGCTAGGGGAAATGAGGATAAGTTCATAACAGTCCTATCCTCTCCTGTCATATTGTCATTAGTTGAATCTTTTAACGATTTTGACTTCTTGTCCATGAGCCGCCTATTTGTTGCCTTGAGTTGTTCTCTTGTTGCTTTGGTTTTGTTTCTTTTGGGATAAATTGCTCATTGCGAGGGTGTTTCTTATTTTTTCTCCCACCCCCTCCTCCTCTAAAAAAGTCACTGTTTTACTATTGTCATTTTCTTCTACTGTGGAAGGGGATCTTTCTCGTCTACTACGTGACTGAGATCTAGATCCTCTTCGATTTGAACCACTTCTCCCTCTTCTGATCGTTAGATCGAAAGCCTGGTCTCTCTCAATGTCCTGAGTATCTCTATTGTATTTTGATTGTTTGGTTGCCTTTAAGTTCTGTTGTACTTTTTCTATTTCTTTTTTTAATAATTCATTTTGCTTTGAGAATTCCTCCTCTTCTTTTAGTAGGTCTAGCCCTTTGGCGCTTTCCTCTATTTTATTTTTAAGTTCTGTCATTTGAATTTTTTCCTCTTCCACTATCAGTGTCATAACTGCTATACCATGATTGATGCATAGTTCCTTCCATTTCGGAAGGAATCTATCATTATGTAAGTGCTCGGCTGGGATGGTCTTGTCTCTTAGTCCTCTAGGGACTATTTTATGTTGGATATATGTTTCTAAAAATGAGACGTCCCATTTCCTGTTCAGGTGTTTTATCAAAAGTTTTTTGTGCCCACTTCCTGTTCCGGCGCCACATGAGGAGGAGGTAGCTAGCTCCAGCTCCCGCAGCGCTCCTCACTAATCTGCCTCTCAAGCCGGCTATTGCTCCGAGGAGACCCCCCATCGCAGTTCAGACACACAGCGGGCTCCCATGGATCGCTTTGTGGAGCGATCGTACGCTCAGGCGGTCACATCCACGATCCCCACCGGAGGAGATACAGCGGCGGACACAGCCAAGATGGCGGCCGCCCCAGGCATGATGGAGCAGGCACACACGCAGCCACAGCCGCAACCACAGCTCCCCTCAGCTCCTGACATGACAGGTACGGACCCTACCTCCCCTGCTGGAATTGCACAAGCTGTAGTCACGCTGCTGGGCCCCACTCTCACAGCTACAGTGGATGCAGCAGTTCATAGAGGGTTAGAGCAGTTACATATTGACCTACAAGCACAGGCACAGAGAATCAATCAGGTAGAGGATAGAATTTACTCCCTAGAAGATGAACTCACAGCCTCATCTGCAGCAGTAGCACGTCTCACAGCTACTAACAGGGACATATGGGACAAACTCGATGATTTGGAAAATCGTTCGAGGAGAAACAATTTACGCATCATTGGTCTGCCTGAATCAGTATCCACACCACAGCTAACCAATATATGCGCAAAAATCATCCCAGAACAACTGGGCCTTCACATTCCCTGCACTCGAACGTGTGTTCGACACAGGGAGTCACGTGTCTTCATCAGTGGGAAATGATCATAGACACGTAACTCCCTGTGTCGAACACGCGTAGGGGAGGGGCCAGGACAGAGTAAGCAGCACACAGCTGAGCTGGGAGAAACTCATACCCTGCGGCATACAGTCTGGCGTTTTTACATAGCGGTTTATTGTTTGGTGCACAGCAGCACCAGGAGAATGTGAGTACCCCTCTGTGGGAAGTGGTTTTATGTATAAATAAACTAGTGTTTAATAGTATTACACTATATAGTCTCTCTTCATTTTTATGATTGGATGTCTATGGAGCCTTTTAACCCAGAGTGAATGGAGATCGCATCTAGCATACCATGCAGAACCCAAGGGGTGGCTACAAAGCGTGATTTGACATAGTTAGCCACTGTGTCACACGCTCTGAGGTGAGCGCAATCACTTTGGGGGGTTACCAGGACACATCACGTTTGTTTGCAGCATTCGAATTCACCGCACTGGATGATTTGGATTTTGTTGGATAGAGATGCACACTTAATTTGGACATTTTATGGACACTACAATAAGGATATCACTGAACACAGATTACATCGACTGTGTTTAAGACGCACTGGGCACTTTTATGCTATTTGATATTTTTCTTGCATGCTGCACTATATGCGAGATATTGCATGTTGTTTAGTTCATCACTGGATTAAGTTTTTTTTGGTATAATTATACATGCACATTACACTTTAAATTGTTTGGTATGCATATACAATGTAGAAGATTGTATGCACATTGCACATAGGAAGTTCTCATGTAGATAGTTTTATTCACTTTATTTGATATTTACTTATTAGTGATTTTTTTGACATCATCTTTATATTATATTATCAAGCGCAGCGCAAATATCCTTTATCTACACATCTTGCACGAATATGAATATGTGAACTGCGTTTTCTGCTAGATATATATATATTTTTTCATATATAATTTATTTTTTTGATTCTCACGTTTTATGCACATTGAGCATTGGATTATTGTGGCTCTCAAGATTTCTCTTTGTAGGATCTGTATACGGGTCCCCGGCATTAGGCCGCAAAGCTGGTGTAGCTATTTTAATTCATAAAAACCTACAACACTCTGTCAGAGAGGTGAGGGCTGACGCCCTAGGCCGCAAATTGACTTTACATATGACCATAGGCGACAAAGCCGTAGCTATCACTAATATCTATGCTCCCAACTCTCCAGACACTTCATTCTTCCAGGACATGGTTCAATGGGTTCTCACTGCCCCTGAGGTATTGCATTTAGTGGGCGGGGACTTTAACTCGGCCATGTCCACACTGGCAGACCGCACTTATCTCCCTAAGCAAAAGACAAGGCCCGGTCCCTCCCATACGCCAGACTCGACTCCCTTAGCACACTCCATTGAATCTATGCATTTTGTCGACATCTGGCGCCTGGCACATCCACCGGACAGAGAATATACTTTTTTCTCGCCCCCACATAATACCTTCTCTCGTATAGACTACTTCTTTGCCTCCCTGGCCCTAGTATCTGTAATAAACACCCCAGACATTTACGATGCCAGAATTTCAGACCACAGCCCCATCGCAGTCCGTATGACTCAATCCACACCCTCAACTCCTTCCCCTACCTGGCATTTCCCTTCATATCTGGCGGATAATGAAGACTTCCGACACGTATTGCACCAAACATGGGAAGAATATATCTCCACAAATGGAGCACATATCTCTGACCCAAACCTCTTCTGGGAAGCAGGTAAAGCCTTCCTACGGGGTAAAATCATTTCGTACACCGTACAATTTAAAAAACACACCCGACAACAATATATGCAAGCAAGCGAATCCCTATGTCTAGCTCACGACAAGTTAACACTAAACCGCACCTTAGCTAATATACAGGAATGGAAGCGGGCCAAGTGCGCCTTTGATCTCTGGGCAGAACAACACGAAGCTGCTAAAACTTCGTACTCTACTCTTCACTTTCACAAATTTGGCAACAAGGCAGGCAGATCGCTTGCCAGACTATGTTCAGGACCAAGACGTCCTACACATATCCCAACCTTGAGAAATACTTCCGGCTCGCTAGTTACCTCGCCTGCCGAAGTCAGCAAATTACTTGCAGATTATTATACTGATTTGTACCGAGCAGACCCAGCAGATCAACCTGCCGTGGAAGCTCTGCTAGACAAGATACGCCTGCCCAGGCTTCAAACGTCACACTTGGAGGCACTTAATGCGCCTATTACTTTAGAAGACATACAACACACGATCAAATCTATGGCCTCTGCTAAAGCTCCGGGTCCCGACGGGTACACTGCGGAATTCTTCAAATTAACGGCCGATTTCATTCCCAACACACTGAAGCATGTATATGCAGCCATGTGGGATGGAGGTCCATACCTCCCCACAGGGACACAAGCTCATATCAAATTAATCTCCAAGAAAGGGAAGGATCCCTTACTTCCAGGCTCCTATCGTCCAATTTCGTTAATAAATGTGGACGTAAAAATCCTGTCTAAAATCGTAGCATCACGTTTAGCTCTCTTACTTCCGTCCCTCTTACACCGAGCCCAATCTGGTTTTGTCTCAGGACGATCAGCTACACTAAACATCCGTAAGGTCTTAATGGCGCTAGAATTTTCTAAAACACACCCCGATCAAGACGTAGCAATCATGTCCCTAGACGCTGAAAAAGCCTTTGACAACATTGGTTTTTCATGGCTTTTCACGGTAATGGAAAAATTCGGCTTTTCAGGTCAAATCACAAGGTTCCTCTCACACATGTACGCCTCACCAATGGCACGCCTTGTCACCCCGAACTTTATTTCAGACACCATCCCCTTAGCGAAAGGAACGCGACAGGGATGCCCCCTATCCCCGTTGTTATTCAACATTGCGATTGAACCCTTATCTAGAACCCTCAATTCAACCGAAGGGGTTAGTGGCATCACCTTGGGAAACCAAACACTCCGCTCTGCACTATTTGCGGATGATATTTTATTGTTTTCTACTGACCCCGTATCATACTTTGACAGACTTAAACAAATATTTACGACCTTCCGACTCTGCTCTGGTTTTCGTATAAACTTTGATAAAAGTGAAATCTTAGCACTACACCCTCGACTATCCACTAAGTGGACACATTTGTCCCCGCTGACCATTGCATCTCAACATATAACATACTTAGGAATACATATAATCCGAGACCCATCTTCCTTGTATATACTCAATTATCCTCCCTTGGTAGCCAAAATTGTTCGGGAATTGGAGGCTTGGGGTGCCCTTCCCCTCTCGCTTTTTGGGAGATCCCACCTTTTTAAAATGGTATCATTTGCACGCCTACTGTACCCCATGCAAACCATACCTCTATTATTGAGGCATTCAGATGTGCAAAAACTTCAGAAGGCTGTGACAGCTTTCTTATGGTCTAGCAAAAAAACACGCATTGCGCTTCAAAAACTATGTCTCCCGAAGAGCGAGGGCGGGGCAGGACTCCCCAACATTCATTTTTATAATTTAGCCTGCTTACTTAGACAGGGCCTAGACTGGTTAACAGGAGGGTCCAAATATTCCAACTATGCCCTAGAGGACTCTATGGCTTCACCATACGACCTTGCAGGCATCCTCCACTCCAATCCTAACAACCTGCCGCATCACCTCAAAACCAGCATACTATTCAGGGATACTGTCATCGCCTGGAGGGAGGTCAGAAAACTACTTGGACTGCCCTCTAGCATCTCGAAACATCTCAAAATACAAGGCAACCTTATGTTCTTACCTTCCACTTTACATAAAGCCTATACCCAATGGCAATCCAGAGGACTCATACAGATAATTTCGTTATACCAAGATAATACAAGTAAGCTCAAACCATACCAAAACCTGATGCGGGAATTCTCCCTGCCACCAACTCTCAGCTTCTTCCATTACCGACTCACAAATTATCTGAGATCCTGTTGTGGTCCCGAGACTGATCCTTTTAAACCATCCTTTATTGATAACTTACTGCAAAGCAAAGATTACTCTATCTCCAACATCTATTCCTACCTCATTCAACACCAGTCACGGAAGTACCACCTCACGCCTTTCCAAAAATGGTCCCATATACTGGGAGATGAGGACCTACCCGACAAAATCCTTGAGGGATATAGGCTCACCCGGAAACTTACGATCTCTGAAACATGGCATGAAACTCAATTTAAGATTATTCACAGAGCATACTTCCCATTTCGTTTCAACAAAGAAGACCCGTCTCAAGCTCTATGTCCATGGTGCTTATTGCCACGTCCCACGCTGCTCCATAGGCTTTGGGAGTGCTCTGCTATTAACAGCTACTGGAACGATGTGATAGCCTACATTAACAAAATCTGCAATATCGGGTTACATAGTGACTGCCTACTATGCCTGTTTAGCATCACACCTTCAGCCTCCTCCTCGTCCGCACTGGACTTTCCAAACATACCGCACTGGGCCCATATCTGCCTTCTTGTAGCCCGCAGGACTATTATGTCCCACTGGATCACGACATCGCCGCCCAGTCTGCCTGCGGTTATAAAAGCCTTGACGTCATTATTCTATCCAGAAAGATTGGACCTCATCAAGTCAAATATCCGCTTTACCCCACGATTTTTCAAACGCTGGAGAAGGTTTCTGGAAGCCACATTTCCTCAACAGACCATACAAGACATAATGCACCCATTTAGATATACAGAATGGTACCTGATGAGAGACATCACTAACTCACTCGGCAAACTTAAAATTCCTCCAGCGTCTGATCCTTCTTCATTTAAACCACCATAAGCGGCCTACAATCACTTGAAGCTCCTTGGCATCCATCAACTTCAGCTATTACACTCTAGGACTATATTCACCCAAACAAAATGTATTAACCAGATCATATTGTAGGTTATCTAGCTAGATAAGTTCATAAGTCGCCTCCATTCCCTAAAGGTACAAAAATTTAGGATAAACCCTTTTGGCAACTTCTTGCCCAATGTTAGTGACAAGCTGGCAAATGTGAATTGCTTACCCCCCTCTCCCTCCCCTCTCCCCTCCCTCTCCCCAGTACTCCTTATAATTATGTTTATGTTTAGGTATAACATGCATTCTGTATAAAGAATAATTGTGTATATTCATGCCTTACAATTGTTCTGTACAATGTCTTCTATGAATATATTTTGAAAAAATCAATAAATATTTTTCAAAAAAAAAAGTTTTTTGTGTTCCTTAAATCCTTCCCTAATTTCTTCGGTGTTACTTGGGGGTTGTAATATGTTCCCTTCAAAAGTTTCTTTTATTTCTTTGTCAATGTCCTCTCCCAAAATAAAAGCCATTTTTTCAAAACGAATTCTCTTGTTGTTAGTTTGGATTAACTAGCTAAACATGAATTAAACATAACGTGTGTCAGCAGTTTTTAGTAGTTGGAGGTGAAATGTGGTCAGATTGGATCAACTAGAATCCCACAATAAGTATTAACAAAAAGACAGCAAAGCTGCTGAGGTGACCATAAATTCATTCACTCTCTATTAGTAATGGTATTATAAAGTTTTTGCTGCCTCTCCTCTAAATAAGAGTTTCTAGCCGTAGCCAATTGCATATACATATATAATGAAGATTCTATCCCTAGGGTGGTCTATTATCCCAGGGACAGGATAGACAGCTACTTCTGGTCAGAAAGGGCACTCTACACACTTGTATAAAAAGTTTAGTAACAAATTTTATTATGGTGATATTCACCCAAATTGTTGATTTAAAAACAGTCAAGTTGCTTTCTTTAAAGCTGATATAATAGTATCCTCTGGCAATATGTTATTCAAAACCATACTGACACTTTAACTTTGTTGCAAGTGACTGACATCCGACAAACAATACTCACATAAAAGAATCAACAAAAAACATATATTGCAGGCGCCTGAAGTTATCCACTACTGTTCGGCAATCCCAGTGGGCCAATGGCCTCTATGTTTTAGTTTTAAATAAATTATTGCTGGATCAAATCCAATCATATAGTTAATTACGGGGGGGGGGGGGGGGTGCCGAGCAGTAGTGATCCCTGGGGATATACTTTAAGTTCACTAAGTTGGCCAGGGTTTTAATTATGAGAGCGGGGGGCGGTAATTGGGGCGGTAAAAAACACCAATAGTAATGCTAAATTGTCTTAGTTTGTACTGAGTTCTCTAAATTACATTGGGGAGTCCTCTTTGAGCTGATCCCTGAAAAGGAGTAAATAAATATAAGTATATAAGGGATTGCTCTAAGTTCAGATCATCTTTAATCTCTGTTTAGCCGTAATTTACTTTTATCTTCATGGGAGCGGAGTGCAGTAATTCCAATGTTGAAAGGGTAAAGGTGAGGCTAGATTGCCTTGTCTGTTGCTAATTACTGAAGGATTCGCTGGGAAGTCCATTCAAAGCCCATCCATGAGTGAATGCAAATGATTATATAAGGAATCACTTTAAATTCAAATCACTTTAACTCGCTGATTAGATAAATTTCCATTATAGATGTGTTACCTTTATGTGACTATTCAATAATACTGAGAAGGGCATTAAATTATCAATCCCGTTTTCTCTGATCATATAGGCATTTAGCACAGTCTATAAAAAAAGCAGAGTATTGATGGGTAGATGTCTGTCATATTAGCAAAACACGGGATACTGTGGGTTAAATGAAAAAAATATTTTGGTTACTTTACCAGTTTCTTTTCTTGTATGGACTTCTGTGAAGTAAACCTCTTATCTCTCCTTGCTGTTCGCGTTTAAGTTGTGAAACAGCTGCTGGTGTGTGTTAGTTCACGGAGATCAGGTCTTCACTTGTCCCGCTGCTCAAAATGACTGGTGATTTGCAGGTAAATCAAAAGATCTCCTAGTTATTAGCCGCTCATCTGTCACCTTTCTGGATGTTTTTCCAGCTATTTGCTCTTCGATGGTAAGGCAGCTGTTATTGGATTTTAAATCCTTGCTATCCGATCGTGATTTGCCTTGTATCCCTGTATAGATGGTCATATACACACCGATCCGATGGACGATTTTGCAGTTAGTTGCTCCCAGCTTCCACTGTACTCCCGTTTGATTTTTACTCCGAGTAGGCTTGCTGTCAGCTCTTCTTTTATTGGTATCCCATGTGTAGTAGGACCCAGCTACACTGCTCCCCCGCTACCCGGCATTGGTACGGGGGTCACTTCACGTGGCTGCCCTGCATGCTGTTAATGTCAACGCGTTTCGCAACAGGTAAGTTACGTAGCTTTTTCTGGACGTTCTGAGGGCTGATCCCCATCTCTCCTTTATAGTAATTCCAGGTGCGGTCGCTCCTCCTATTATTCTCATTAAAGAACAGTTAAGGACAAACTTAAATAACAGCTTGGATAGTTGTCTTTCATTCATCTGCAACATTTATATGTTTATTTCCCATTTAGCCAAGATTGCTATGTTTATCTGATTTGCTTGTAGTTAGAGTTTCCTTTTGTTACTTCATATATTTCTCAATTAGGAAATATTAGGCATTTTTCCCTAAAGGTTTTACTTTTTTATTTTTTCAAAAAAAATAAAAATAAAAAAAATAAAAAAAATTTAAATTATATATTGGGAATTTTTGTGGAGGGTCTTGTACAATTAGTATTTTATAGTTGGGGGAACAATTATACAGACAAATAAGACACCAGTAAATGACACTAGGAGGATAATGATTTTTGAGGAGAAATTAATCTCTTATTTGTGGCCATTCATTTATTTAGAGGGGGGGAGGGGGAAAAGAGGAGGGGGGGGGTTTGGGGGGGGAAGGGGAGAAAGCGGAGGGGAAGAAAAGATTTATAAGACAAATATATCAGTTGTTTATAACACCAGAGAAACGTTCATCTTTATTCAAAAAACCCCTTCATTTATTCAAAAATGGCTGTAGGTTTAACTCGGTATTCATACCAAGGGGTGCTAAAGATTTCAAGGTGTAGATCCACCATTTTTCTTTTTGTAACAGGATACTATCAAAATCCCCTCTTCTCTCTGGCAATTTCAAAACATATATACCTTTTACTTTCAGGCCTTCTATTTCGCCTTTATGATATCTTGCGAAATGTTTGGCTACTGGGCGGTCTTCCTTTTTTTCCCTGAGTTCCCCCTTCAACATTCTCTCCCTCTCCTTTTTTATGTCCCTCAAGTGTTCCCCTATTCTGACCTTTAGGGGTCTCTTGGTCTTCCCGATGTAAATTTTTGGACACGGACAAGTTATCCCAAAAGTCCATAAATCCCTGGAAAAACCTCCAGGGAGACCAATCGTGTCTGCTATCCGAGGACCCCTGGATAGAGTAGGAAAGTATCTGGATTCCCTACTAAAAACAATGGTAAACGAATTTAAAATCGTTTGTACAAGATACACGTCATGTATTAGACAAAATCGCAGATCTGAGAATCACAGAGGAATCATGGTTGGTAAGTATCGATGTAGAATCATTATACACATCGATGCCACACAACTGGGGGATAGAAGCAGCTAGAAGATTTCTGGAGAAAAATTTTCCAGAATTCGGGCCTCAAAATGAATTTCTCACTGAACTGTTGGAATTTGCGCTACAGCACAATTTCTTTCAGTTTTCAAGTAAGTTCTATCAACAGATAAAAGGCACCTCAATGGGAGCGGCATGGGCACCAGCCTACGCGTGCCTCCATTTGGGATGCTGGGAGGAAGAGGAAGTGTATACCCATCCTTTGTACCTCGGCCACGTGCACAGGTGGCTGAGGTACATAGATGACGTGCTGGTCGTGTGGGTAGGTGACATATTGTCTCTGCATGAGTTCATTGCAGAACTCAATGTCAATCAACGCAACATATGGCTGACCTACGCATATGACCGACACCATTTGCCATTCTTAGACCTAACTATTAGACTTGAGGAGGGTAAAGTGAACACCTGTACCTATCGGAAACAGATAGCAGCAAATACACTACTTAGAGCAGATAGCCATCATCCCCCCTGGCTTAAAACTGGAATCCCTACAGGACAGTTCATGTGAATAAAGCGAAACTGCTCAGATACCAAAGATCTAATTAGGGAGTCAAAAGAACTATATAAAAGATTCCGGGAAAGGGGGTACTCCCACCGTCAGATTCATAGAGCAAAACAAAAAGCAGCAACACGAACAAGAGAAAGCCTACTGACTATAAACCAAAAACCTACATTACCAAAAACAACTAAATCTAGCCCAGTAAGACTGATTACTACCTATGAAGCACAATGGGGCTCCGTACGTAAAGTATTGGAAAAAAAACTGGAACATCCTACTTAAAAACAAAAATATAGCAAAAATAGTAGGGGAGAGACCCCAGATGGTAGCCCGAGGATCTAAAAGCATAGGGGACATACTCATACATTCAGAATTCACACAACACTATAACCCCACGTGGCTGTGTAAATTTCCACGCAGTAGGGGTATGTTTCCATGTACGAAATGTCAGATATGCTCACATGTTGAAAGAACAGACACTTTTAGTGATGCAAAAGGTGAAAAAGAATTTGAAATCAGGGAGTTAATAAATTGTTCCACCTCGAAGGTGATCTATATGATAACTTGTCCGTGTCCAAAAATTTACATCGGGAAGACCAAGAGACCCCTAAAGGTCAGAATAGGGGAACACTTGAGGGACATAAAAAAGGAGAGGGAGAGAATGTTGAAGGGGGAACTCAGGGAAAAAAAGGAAGACTGCCCAGTAGCCAAACATTTCGCAAGATATCATAAAGGCGAAATAGAAGGCCTGAAAGTAAAAGGTATATATGTTTTGAAATTGCCAGAGAGAAGAGGGGATTTTGATAGTATCCTGTTACAAAAAGAAAAATGGTGGATCTACACCTTGAAATCTTTAGCACCCCTTGGTATGAATACCGAGTTAAACCTACAGCCATTTTTGAATAAATGAAGGGGTTTTTTGAATAAAGATGAACGTTTCTCTGGTGTTATAAACAACTGATATATTTGTCTTATAAATCAGCCCTCAGAACATCCAGAAGAAGCTACGTAACTTACCTGTTGCGAAACACGTCAACATTAACAGCATGCAGGGCAGCCGTGTGAAGTGACCCCCGTACCAATGCCGGGTAGCGGAGGAGCGGTGTAGCTGGGTCCTACTACACATGGGATACCAATAAAAGAAGAGCTGACAGCAAGCCTACTGGGAGTAAAAATCAAACGGGAGTACAGTGGAAGCTGGGAGCAACTAACTGCAAAATCGTCCATCGGATCGGTGTGTATATGACCATCTATACAGGGATACAAGGCAAATCACGATCGGACAGCAAGGATTTAAAATCCAATAACAGCTGCCTTACCATCGAAGAGCAAATAGCTGGAAAAACATCCAGAAAGGTGACAGATGAGCGGCTAATAACTAGGAGATCTTTTGATTTACCTGCAAATCACCAGTCATTTTGAGCAGCGGGACAAGTGAAGACCTGATCTCCGTGAACTAACACACACCAGCAGCTGTTTCACAACTTAAACGCGAACAGCAAGGAGAGATAAGAGGTTTACTTCACAGAAGTCCATACAAGAAAAGAAACTGGTAAAGTAACCAAAATATTTTTTTCATTTAACCCACAGTATCCCGTGTTTTGCTAATATGACAGACATCTACCCATCAATACTCTGCTTTTTTTATAGACTGTGCTAAATGCCTATATGATCAGAGAAAAAGGGGATTGATAATTTAATGCCCTTCTCATTATTATTGAATAGTCGCATAAAGGTAACACATCTATAATGGAAATTTATCTAATCAGCGAGTTAAAGTGATTTGAATTTAAAGTGATTCCTTATATAATCATTTGCATTCACTCATGGATGGGCTTTGAATGGACTTCCCAGCGAATCCTTCAATAATTAGCAACAGACAAGGCAATCTAGCCTCACCTTTACCCTTTCAACATTGGAATTACTGCACTCCGCTCCCATGAAGATAAAAGTCAATTACGGCTAAACAGAGATTAAAGATGATCTGAACTTAGAGCAATCCCTTATTTACTTATATTTATTTACTCCTTTTCACGGATCAGCTCAAAGAGGACTCCCCAATGTAATTTAGAGGACTCAGTACAAACTAAGACAATTTAGCATTACTATTGGTGTTTTTTACCGCCGAAATTACCACCCCCTGCTCTCATAATTAAAACCCTGGCCAACTTAGTGAACTTAAAGTATATCCCCGGGGATCACTACTGCTCGGCACCCCCGTAATTAACTATATGATTGGATTTGATCCAGCAATAATTTATTTAAAACTAAAACATAGAGGCGATTGGCCCACTGGGATTGCCGAACAGTAGTGGATAACTTCAGGCGCCTGCAATATATGTTTTTTGTTGATTGTTTTATGTGAGTATTGTTTGTCGGATGTCAGTCACTTGCAACAAAGTTAAAGTGTCAGTATGGTTTTGAATAACATATTGCCAGAGGATACTATTATATCAGCTTTAAAGAAAGCAACTTGACTGTTTTTAAATCAACAATTTGGGTGAATATCACCATAATAAAATTTGTTACTAAACTTTTTATACAAGTGTGTAGAGTGCCCTTTCTGACCAGAAGTAGCTGTCTATCCTGTCCCTGGGATGCCTATCTAATAGACCACCCTAGGGATAGAATCTTCATTATATATGGATATTTTTTTATAACCTAACTCCGCTTTAAACTTCTCCACAACTTTATCCCTGACCTGTCTGGTGTGTTCCTTGGCCTTCATGATGCTGTTTGTTCACTAAGGTTCTCTAACAAACCTCTGAGGGCTTTACAGAATAGCCGTATTTATACTGAGATTAAATTACACACAGGTGACTTCTAAAGGCAATTGATTCCACTAGATTTTATTTAGGGGTATCAGAGTAAAGGGGTTGAATAAAAATGCACGCTACACTTTTCAGATATTTATTTGTAAAACATTTTGAAAACTATTTATAATTTTCTTTCCACTTCACAATTATGTGCCACTTTCTGTTGGTCTATCATATAAAATCCCAATAAAATAAATTTACGCTTTTGGTTGTAACATGACAATATGTGGAGAATTTCTAGTGGAATGAATACTTTTTCAAGGCACTGTAGATAGGGAGTATTGGTGATCTTCAAGAGAGAGATTAGAACCTGGGAAAGATCAGCATTTATTGTGTAGGATACATAAATTAGCAGAGATTCCACTGTCTATGAAGTATAGAGGTTTCTGTCAAAATTTCAATGAATGGTAATGTTCTATCCATGGAGATGATATTTCAATACATTTTATTCAGGCGTATCATTTATTTTTCCTTAATCATCATGATCTAGCTCAGTAGATTTTTGCACGCTCCAAAATGTTTAATTGGGGATTTCATACTTTAACAATAGTTTCTTAATAATAATGTCTTATTACTAAAGTCACATCCATTTCAAGGTACTATTTAATTAATCATGTTTTAGCACTGTTGCTTAGAAACTGACTGTACATCAGACCCTGGCCAATGGATTTACATGGAAATGTGTGAAAAACTGAATATTTTGGAAAGTCCACAGCTAAACACAGGTAAATACAGATAAACTGTATATTCTGCACTGTGTATGAAGTGATTAAATATGCATAGTATGCAATTACTATACCATTTTCTAAATTAAACATGGATAAAATCCATGGATAAAATTGAGTAAGATGTTAAATTTTTACCCCTTGCTCAATAGGATTAACCTAGATCAGAATTCTCACTGTGCCTAAATGGTATCTGTAACACACTATATCGCTGCTACAGGTGAGTTCACCTCTGGTTCATCCCCATACACTTCCTCCAGTTGGGTACGGGCCCAGCTCGCATGCTGCATGAACAAGAAAAATCCAAATGGCTGCACACCAACAATTCACTTTTATTAAACCATTTAGACCAAATTGACAGGTGGTACAGGTACAGTAAAGAACTGACAGGAAAATGTGACATCTTTCCTTTTGGTCTTAATGATTTAATAAACGTTGATTGTTGGTGTGCAGCCATCCAAATTTTTCTTGTTCCATATTGTGCCTAAATGGTACCATTCAAATTGTAAAAAGTATCAGTTAGTTGCAGTTTAAATGTGATCTTGGTAAATGGCCACTCATCTTTGATATATAGTTTCAATTTAAAATGTTTGTACAAAAAACTCAGTTTGACAACTTTCTTTAAAAAGAATGGTTTTCAAAACAGAGTTAAAAGTTCAGAATTATTAATCATTACTCAAACTGTAGGCAAGTTTGTAAAATATATGTACAGCCTAAAGCAACAATAAACCTTTGAGATACAATGGCTTCTAGGGGATCTATAATGAGGTTGCTGCTTTCATAGCCGTTTTCTGACTAGAAGTTGTTTTTTTTACATTTTTTCTTCCAGAAATTTTTTTTCGGTTTGAGCAAAGTATTACATACTTGAACTAAAATGATATGAATGTGTACATTTACACAATTGCATACATACTATACCATGTTTTACATGTAGGATAAGTAGATATACATTTGCACGTGTGGACATAAACCAGATTTAAATACACAACTGCAAAAAGGTAAAAGGCTGCAGCTTAACCTGCTGCACAATAACATAGAGTATACAGTATATACGTGATTGTGTTCAAGTGGTTATACCGGGGCCATGGCTGCAGATGTCAACCATAACACTGGTATTAAATCTTTTGAGCTGGCGATTCCCTACCCCTTTAAAAGTTATCCAGGTGGCTGATTAGCTGCTGGATCACTTTTACAGGCAATGGGTGGGATTGGCCTCCCTTCCACCACCCATCGTGCCTCTACAGACTCTCCTGTGTGATCGGAAAACCCGGCACTGAAGCCGGCGCTTCTCCTGGCTGATCAGAGACTGGAATGTCTCAGATCATCTCTATGATCTAGGAGACCAGAATTGACAAGCATTTTGTCCCTTCCAGACCAGGGCAAATATAAACAGAGACATTTTTTTTTTTAAAGCATGAGATCAATGTTTTTTTTTTTTAACATCATGCTTTTAAGGGGAGAGGAGTGATCTAGGTTATTTTAGACCCCAGATATCTTTATAAAGAAGACCTCTCATGCTTTATTGCATCAAAAAAAAAAAAAATGATAAAACAATAAAAATAAAGGAACAGTGGAAAAATAAAAAAAATGTATAAAATAAATAAAAACATTTTTAAAAGCACCCCATGCCCCCATGCTGGCACGGAGAGGCGAACGCATATGTAGGTCGCACACACATATGTAAACAGACACATGTGAGGTATCGCCGCAAACGTTTTAGTGATAACAATAATTCTACTACTTTGTGGCTATTCCATGAGCGTGTGCAATTTTAAAGCATAACATGTTAGTTATCTGTTTACTGTTTCATTTTTTTTTTTGCATTGAAATTCATTAAAGTGTATTTTTTCCCCAAAAAATTGTGACTGAGAAACTCCTATATATATTTTATATATATATATATATATATATATATATATATATATATATATATATATATATATATATATATATATATATATATATATATATATATATATATATATGTGTATGTGTGTATAAATACAGATACATCTTATAAAATTTGAATATCATCAAAAAGTTAACTAATTTCAGTAATTCAATTCAAAAAGTGAAACTCATACATTTTATATAGATGCGTTACACACAGAGTGATATACCATATTTCAAGCATTTCTTTCTTTTAATTTATATGATTATGTCTTACAGCTAGTGAAAACCCACAATTCAGTATCTCAGAAAACTAGAATATTACATAAGACCAATAAAAAAAGGATTTTTAATACAGAATTGTTGGCTTACTGAAAAATATGTCCATGCACAGTATAGTATGCACTCAATACTTGGTTGGGGCTCCTTTTGCATGAATTACTGCATCAATGTGGTGTGGCATGGAGGCGATCAGCCTGTGGCACTGCTGAGGTGTTATGGAAGCCCAGGTTTCTTTTATAGTGGCTTTCAGCTAATCTGCATTGTTGGGTCTGGTGTCTGATCTTCCTTTGGACTATACCCCACAGATTCTTTATGGGATTCAGGTCAGGCAAGTTTGCTGGCCAATCAAGCACAGTGATACAATGATCATTAAACCAGGTATTGGTAACTTTTGGCAGGTGCCAAGTCCTGCTGGGAAATGAAATCAGAATCTCCATAAAGCTGATCAAGAGAGGGAAGCATGAAGTGCTCTAGAAATTCCTGGTAAAGGACTGTGCTGACTTTGGACTTGATAAAACATCTCTGTTGAGTTTGGACTTGATAAAACACCCCAAATAATCATGGACTGTGGATTTGCATTTCATTTGAAAATCAAGGTCCCATAGTCTGGAGGAAGAGTGGAGAGGCACAGAATCCAAGTTGCATGAGGTCCAGTGTGAAGTTTCCACAGTCAGTGATGATTTGGGGAGCCATGTCGTCTGCTGGTGTTGGTCCACTGTGTTTTATCAAGTCCAAAATCAGCGCAGCTCTCTACCAGGAAATTCTAGAGCACTTCATGCTTCCCTCTGCTGACCAGCTTTATGGAGATACTGATTTCATTTTCCAGCAGGACTTGGCAACTGCCAAAAGTACTGATGATCATGGTATCACTGTGCTTGATTGGCCAGCAAACTCGCCTGACCTAAACCCCATAGAGAATCTGTAGGGTATTGTCAAGAGGAAGATGAGAGACACCAGACCCAACAATGCAGATTAGCTGAAAGCCACTATCAAAGCAACCTGGGCTTCCATAACACCCCAGCAGTGCCACAGGCTGATCGCCTCCATGCCCCGCCGCATTGATGCAGTAATTCATGCAAAAGTAGCCATGACGAAGTTTATATAATATATGACTTTGACTTTTTGAATTTATTTACTGAAAAAAATTAACTTTTTGATGATATTCTAATTTTCTGAGAAGCACCTGTAAGTGTGTAAGTGTGTGTGTGTGTGTATACGTGTATTTTATATATATATATATATATATATATATATATATATATATATATATATATAATTATAGTAAATGTGTCACCTAGGTATTTCACCTGCCCATGGCGAGGGGCTCAGGATTTGTAGTTGATAATCTGTTATGGAGAAAACAAACATTTTGTCTTCTCAGATGTTAATAGGTTCTGACTTTGGATCTGGAGCCCAGAGACTTTGTGGAGTTTTGGGTGGAAAAAAGACTCCAGTTCTAGGTCCATGTTTACTTGGTAGCCAGACCTTACTAATTAGTTAGTGTTCATAGGCCTATGTGGGAGCCTGATGCTGGGTGAAAGGATATCTGCTGAGAAAATGCTAAAATGGTACATGTGCTGCCCTACTGCACTAAACTGTGTTTGATTATTACCTTGTTGAATAAAAGTGTAGGACAAACCTTTTTGGACTGTTCCTGGGTGTTCCTGTCTCATGTATAATTAATGCTGCCATTACCAATTGAGCCTGCTCACCTTACAACTCAGTGCTTGAATGCAGGCAGCACCATAAGAGACAAACATATATTACTGAACAAAATAGAGGAGCTTGTAAAACAACTTATATTGGCATATGCTAACCAGCAACAAGACAATGATACCCAATGGCAAACTACTGTAATTAGCTACTGCAAGAGACACATGGAGGTGGGGCGTTATCTAGTATTGCTAAGTAGAGACAAGCCAAACACCCCCCCTGTTTGGTTAACAGCAGAACTCTCAAACAGGGGAAAAGTTCTAATCCGAATGGTGAACCCCATTTAAGTCTATGGGAGCTAAACAGGAAAAATCAAAAATGCCCATTTTGAAGGCTTATATGCAAGTAATTGGCCATAAAAGGGGTATTGGGGTCTGGGGTACTGTGGGACATGTATCAATGCAAAGACATTTTTTAAAAACTATCATTTTTTCAGGAGCGGTGATTTTAATGATGTTTAAAGTGCAACAATAAAAATGAAAAATTCCTTTAAATATAGTGCCTGGGGGGGGGGGGGCGGCAGTCCCCTTAGTCTTACCTATAAAGTGGCGCATGTATACTGTGTATATAACATACTTCGGCAAAAATCAAATTTCGAAAGAAAAAAAGACGAGTCAAATCCTATTTAAAATAATTTGCGTTTGCAATTGCCCCCGGTCTATGAAAAAAACGGCGTGGGGTCCCCCCAGTCCATACCAGACCTTGGGTCTGGTATGGATTGTATGGGTAATCCCACGCCAATTTTATTTTTTTCAAATGGCATGGGGTCCTGTCAGGGGTGGGCTCGGCCCTTCCTTCTCAGAGCTGGCCGCTAAGCTAATTGCCAGCTCCTATCTCTCCAGTTACTCAGCTGTTGATGATATCCTGCTTGTCAGTCCTGCCTACTTAAGCTGTCCAGCCCAGAGGATCTCTGCTTTCACCTCGGTCAACATCACAGAGATCTCCTGCATTCCTGTTAAAGACTTTCTTGGCTGACTTCCCTTCTGGCTCCAGATCCTGCTTGCTGCCTTACTATGCTCATCTCTGGCTCCCTGACATTTGGCTTGTCTGACTATCCATTCCGGTTCCTGAACTCTGGCTATGTTTTGACTACGTTTACTCTGTTTACCTTTTTTTTATATTATTAAACAAGTGTGATTTAACTGTACTTCTGTCTCAGTCTGATTCATGGTTTCTGACAGTAGGCGAAGGCCATGAATTCAGAAGATACAGTTAATCCACTTGTTGGTAATATTTTTTCCAGATTGTATGAGCAGGTTGACATGACCTTACAAATGCTCCCGAGTTGCACGGCTCAACTGGAATCTCCCACTGTGCTCCGGTACAACCTGTGTTGCAGGCCATCCCTTCTGCTGCGCCAGTCTCTGTGCAGGCACCGCCTTGAGTATTACCTCTATAAGAGGTATGTCTGGTTCCACTCCACTTCCCCAGCAATTTGGGGGTGATCCAGTCCAATGCAGAGGGTTTCTCAACCAGGTTGAGATATACTTTGAGATGCTGCCCCAAGCGTTTCCCATGGACAGAAGCAAAGTAGGTTTTGTGATATCTTTGCTTTCTGAGAGAGCCTTGGCCTGGGCAAACCCTCTATGGGAGATGCAAAAAACCTGTTGTCTTGATTTACCCTGAGTTTGTGGCCGCCTTAAAAAGGGTATTTGATGTTCCCGCACACTCCGCTTCTGCTGCCATGTGCCTCATGTCCATCAAACAGAGTACGAGAACTGTTGCCGATTACGCCATTGAATTCCGTATTCTGGCAGCAGAGGTTGCTTGGAACAATGAGGCCCTTGTGGTTGCTTTTTCTCATGGTCTCTCGGATTCCACCAAGGATGAGATGGCAGCCGGAGATATATCCACTGAGCTGGAGAAGTTCGCCATCCTCATTGACTCCAGATTTAGAGATTCTTTTAAAGAGCGCTTGCGGAAGCCTCCTGTATGTTTGTCTCCATGTTTTGCAGTCCCACCCATGCCTCCCTCACCTCCCATGCCTCCTGGTACCGAGTCGGTCAGTGAAGGTGAACCCATGTGTAACGAGCCCCCTTGCTCGCTCAGTTCCACTCTCCCGACACTCCTCTGCTGCTATAGAATCAGATTGCAGATCGCACCATCTGATTGCTCGGTCATCCAATGCTCCGGGATTAGAATTACAGCTATGTGCGGTTCTAACCCAGTTGTGATAGCTCAGAACAAACACCAGGCTGGCTGTATGTAATTTCAACCAGGAATCTCACTTTATTGCAAAATACAGGCTTTTATACACTAAAAGTGGAGATGCAGACCTCCTGCTCATATTACTCTAACAATACAGCTGTAACCTAATTAGCCTAATTAACATGAGCTAATTAACTAATACCTTTAGACAGCCTAGATGACTCAGACATGACTGTTAGGCCAGACTGGCCATCTTGTAGTTCAGAAAATCCAATCAACATTATCACAATCAACATAGACTCTTCTTCACACAATAGCAGAGTTAATTAACACAAACAACAATGGGGATCTAATGACTCTTAGATCCCATACTATAGACTTTTTTACAATACACATTTAAGCAGACAACAGACAGACAGGTGCTGGAATTTACATCAGCATCTCCTAACAGTATCTGTCCCAGCATTATGAATCAGCCACTATTCCAATATGGCAAATCCAGTGTCCCCAGAGTCTGTGTGTCCTGGGGGACCAGGACCCGAATCCACGGTAATACCACCTCAAGGGTCCCCAGGCATACAGCTCACAAAGAGCACCATTCCCCCAAATGCAAGGGCCCCCGATCGATCGGCAAGAGGCTAGCATACAGTCCCCTCCAAAAGTCTCTCTCCCGGCTAGGTCTGTCACACCATGCTCTTGGGTTTTACACGTCTCACTGCGGATGAGAGAACCTTTAGGGGGAGGGAGAGCTTGTGCCTTTATTGTGGCCAGGCTGGTCACTTTTTGAAGTCTTGTCCTACCCGTCCTGGGAACGTCCGAACCTTGAGGTCCTATCACGGACAGACCTTAGGTGGCGGTCTTTCATCCCCAATTATCCAGAAGGATAAGCCCCTGGTTTCGGTCACCCTTTCTTGGGCTGAGTCATCTATTGAGATACAGGCTCTAATCAACTCTGGGGCTGCAGGCCTGTTCATTGATGCCGCCTTTGTATTGAAGCACTCACTTCTGCTGCAGCTGCGTGACACTCCACTTGCCATTGAGGCTCTTGAGGGGAGACCTCTACAGCCTGCCCATGTGACTCATGAGACGGTTCCATTGTCCATGGACATAGGGGCTCTTCACCATGAGATAATCCAATTCCAAGTTATTTCCTCACCTAAGTTTTCGCTGGTTATCGGTTATCCTTGGTTACAGAGGCACAACCCCTCTGCCACAATGCAGTAAGACATACTTCCAGAAGGTAGCCAAGGTCCTGTGCACCTCTTCACTCTCCTCCCTGTCAGAGGAGTACCGCGATTTTAGCGATGCCTTTGACAAAGGTCAAGCTGTTAGTTTGCCTCCACACCGGTCATATGATTGCGCAATTGACCTTCAACCTGTTGCCATACCTCCTCATGGCCGGGTTTACCCTTTGTTGGTCTTGGAGGATAAGGCCATGAAGGAGTATGTTGCAGATGCACTTTCTCGAGGTTTCATCCGCAAATCCTCGTCTCCTGCTGGTGCTGGTTTCTTCTTTATGAAGAAGAAGAGTGGTGAACTGAGACCTTGTATTGATTATAGGGGTCCAAATTGTTTCACGATTAAGAATGCCTATCCAATTCCATTGATTATGGAGTTATTTGACCGCCTCAAGGGAGCAACGGTTTTCATGAAGCTTGATTTGAGAGGGGCATACAATCTCATGAGGATTAAGGAGGCCATGAGTGGAAAACTGCATTTAATACCAGAACAGGCCATTATGAGTACCTCGCAATGCCTTTGTAACGCCCCGGCAGTTTTCCAGGAATTTATTAATGATGTCCTCTGAGATTTGTTACAGTTATGTGTGGTAGTTTATCTTGATTATATCATCATATTTTCCAAGTCCCCAGAGAGCCACCACACAGATGTCTGTTGTGTGCTTCAGAAACTAAGAGAGAACAATCTCTATTTTAAATTGGAGAAGTGCACATTCCATTGTGAACAGGTTAAATTCCTGGGCTGTCAGCCTGTCTACTTAAGCCGTCCAGCCCAGAGGATCTCTGCCTTCGTCTCCTGCATTCCTGTTAAAGACTTTCTTGGCTGACTTCCCTTCTAGCTCCACATCATGCTTGCTGTTTTACTACGCTCATTTCCAGCCCCCTGACATTTGGCTTGTCTGGCTATCCGTTCCGGTTCCTGAACTCTGGCTATGTTTTGACTACGTTTACTCTGTTTACTTTTTTTATACTATTAAACAAGTGTGATTTAACTGTGCTTCTGTCTCAGTCTGGTTCATAGTTTCTGACAGGTCCCCCCAAAATCCATACCAGACCCTTATCTGGGCATGCAGCCTGGCAGGTCAGGAAAGAGGGGGTGAGAAGCGCTCCTCCTCCTAAACCACACCAGGCCACATGCCCTCAACATGGGGGGGTGCTTTTCTAGCAGGATGTAAATCCATCGTCAATCACGCCACACCGCCACACCGCCAACTCGAAAAAAAAAAACGTTCCGCCCTCCAGGACGGCCGCCCACCCGCCGAATGCCTCCTCTGCACTTTGACAGTTCTTTTATAGATAAGGATGGGGCCACCTGGCAACATCTGGAAAGCTTCCTTTATCTGGTGTCATATGCAGATCAAGGGTCCTTCCTCTGTTTGCAAATGAATGAATCAGAAGAGTTACAATGAAGCAAAATTTGGTCATTCATCAGGGACCAACAGCTCTGATCAGTGTATTGTGATGGTGGGGAAGTCTCCCCACTTAGCGGAGAAGATTCTCTCATCCACCTCAAATGCATAGTTGGAGTAGGGCTTTTTTCTCAGATTAAAAGGTGCAGGAACTTACCCCTTCTTCTGCAGGGTTCAGGAGTGCACTACACAGAATTCAGGGTTTAGGAATGCACTGTGTACAAAGTTCAGGGTTGCGGAGTGTGCTACATACAGAGTGCAGAGTTGAGGATTGTGCTGTGTACAGAGTGCAGGGTTGAGGAGTGCATATCTCACAAGCCAGTTTACAGCCGAAAATAGTTTATCCCAAAATTATTCCCACCCTCTCCCCCCAGTACAGAGTTCTCCCCAATAACCCCCCCCTGGATTCCAGTACAGAGCTCACCCTCTTCAAGTACAGAGCTAACTCCCCAGCTTTCAGGACATAGCTCCCCCCTACCAATACAGAGCTCTCTTCCCTCCTGTACCAGAAGAGCAGCACTATCAGTTGTAAATACAGAAGCCTTGCTTTTGTATTTACAAGTGACAGCAGTAAAGGTCAAGCAAGTGACCAGCGCCGACTGAAAAAAAGAGCCCTGGGATGGGGGAATTAAGTCTATTTTTGTTTTAATTCAACCAACTATGATTCTATGATCTAAATAATGATCCATGGGCTGTCTAACCTTTCTCGATGCTGCTCTGTGAGGTTCAGTTAGGAAGACATGCTCCTGTTTAAATAAAACAAGTCTTGTCAGCAAAATGTCTGACAGGACTTGCTGGTATATGTCTGGAGAACAACAGGGGAAGAAAAGGGGCTCTGTGTACTACACACACCCAAAGTGTTTAGATGACATTTATTTGGTGCATGTGTAGCATGCCCAACATCCATACCTGGTCAAAATAATATTGTTAAGCTGTAACTAAATATGGGGGGTCCAGTTTGCTATTCTTTATGCATCATCATAACCTATAAAGGAATGCAGCCTCTAATATCAAAAATATAAAAATTGTGATAAAAAAAAAAAACAATCAGGTCCAGGGGGCCCTGTGTAAGCATCTTCACAGTTTAAAATCCCATTCTTTGAGTATGCATTTACAGCATAAGTAATACCATAAAACAACTCCCACTCAAATTAAACCAATAATCCCAGTATCAGAGATAGATAGCACATTGAAAAAAAAAAACAACTCCTTAGTGAATTCCCTGCATATCAGAAAAGTTGGGACTTAATCTCTACTGCATGAAAATGTAGAGGTCCACTTTTATATTTCAAAACATTATAGAAATTAGGGATTTTAACCACTTCAGCCCCGGAAGGATTTACCTACTTCCTGGCCATTTTTGCGATACAACGCTGTGTCGCTTTAACTGACAATTGCGCAGTTGTGTGACACTGTACCCAAACAAAGTTAATGTCCTTTTTTCCCACAAATAGAGCTTTCATTTGATGGTATTTGATCACCTCTGCGGTTTATAGTTTTTGCGCTAAATAAAAAAGACCGACAATTTTGAGAAAAAAGCAATATTTTTTACATTTTGCTATAATAAATATCCCCAAAAAATATATAAAACAAAAACAAATTTCTTTCTCGAACATCACGGGACACAGAGCCTCAGTAATTACTGATGGGTTATATAGGTATCACTAGGTGATTGGACACTGGTCACACCCTAATCAGGAAGTTCAACCCCCTATATAATCCCTCCCCCTTGCAGGGATACCTCAGTTTTCACGCCAGTGTCTTAGGTGATGGACGTGTAAAGATGTCCTGTGCTGAGCTCCAAAGGGAATATCCTATATCCTATACTGGGGCAAGCCAGGCGAACCGGATCCATTCAAAGTGTCCTTTCATGGCCGAATTGGATGGTACCCGGGCCTCGTGTCCGAAGAAACGAGGTTTTACTCGTAACGCTTCTCTTTTTAGAGAGCTGGACCCCGCAGATCAGAAAATGGCTTTAAACTTCCTAATTTCTGGTGAGGTGCTTTACGGGCCCAGAACTGCAGGATCCCCCTATTCATAGGGGCCCCAGTCTCTGACGGTTTTTTCAAACGGAGCCCACCATGAGAGGTGAAGATCGGGTCTGTGTAAACTGAACCCTGCGGCTGGATAAGGTAAGAGGAGATTCCACAGAATTTTTGAGTTCTAGTGGCTTTTCTCCTTTAAGGTAAATGCATGCTGTGCCTATTGTGACCACCGGGGGCTGCCAAGAGCACAAACCTTCACATGCTGACTGTCTGTCTCAGTGATTCATCGCTGCACATGTTTTTTCTCAGCGTCTCAGGTTGGCTACAGAGGTAGGATGGAAGGGGGGATTTCTGATGTTTGAATGTTCCCCCCAGGCTAGAGAGGGGCCACAGGGGTCTAGAAAGTGGTTATACCACTCGGGCTCTGCTGCCTCAGGCCACCATCTCTGACCACTTGCTGTTTAGGCAGGTCTTCACTACCAGTTTCTCTCCCTCCTCCCCCTCCCCCAGCCTTCCTCCATAGTATTACAGGAGAGTCGGCCAGCGCGGAAAGCGCTCGTTTTTTTCAAAACTCGAGGGGGGGGGGCGGGACGTCAGCACAGAGTGCTTAGACCCCCACTCAGGCCAGCTGCAGGCTATTAAAGGCACTCTGTACAGGTGCACTCAGCCTTTGGAGAGACACAGAGCTGACGGTCGCATGTAAGGTGGGACACAGGCATTCTCCTAGGCAGCATTTACTGAAGTAACACCAGACTGAGCATTGGGTAGCAAGGCTTTTAGCCAGACTACATCGCTCAGCAGTCAGTGTTCATTTGTATACCTCACACCTTGTTGCTTTGCACTATGGGTAGAAGAGGTTCAAGCACCCCAAGAACCAGAGACACTAGGGGATCTCGTTCAGGTTCTGAGGGCCCCCTGTCAGCAGCATCCTCCCCCCCTGATGGGCCAGGGACGGCTAGCCAGGGAGAGCCATCGGGGGTCAGAGGCTACACCTGCTTCTGGCACTTCAGCCCCTGTATATATTACACAAGAGGTTTTTTCCTCAACCATTAATGGTCTAGAGGAAAGATTAATGGCCATGATTACGTCTTCACTCAGTAGAAGAAAACGCACTAGGCCTTCCTCTGTTCCCTAAGACCCTCAGGAAGAGGAGTTCTGGGATAAAGGAGATGAATCCCTTTCAGAGGATCGTGATGGGACGGATGATTCCTCTTCGGAGGATTCAGGTGGAGAGGGACCCTCTGCGACTTCCCAAGAGGAGAAAGTCTTAGTGCAGATCCTTACTGGATTGGTCCGATCCACATTTAAGTTGCCCCTACCTGAAACTGCTAAAGAATCCTCTTCTGCTTTGGGGTCACTGAAACCTTTCCAAGCAGCACATACTTTTCCTGTTCATAGATTACTTGAAAAGCTCCTTTATTCTGAGTGGAAGCACCCAGATAAGCGATTTCTTCCGCCGAAAAAGTTTTCAAAACTTTATCCTATGGAAGAAAAATTTATTAAGATGTGGGGAATGCCAGCCTTTGATTTCATTTCCTCTGTAAATAGTAGTCTGGCTTGTCCTGTAGACAATGCTCAGATGCTCAGGGATCCTGTGGATAAAAAGATGGAATCCTTAGTAAAGGATGTTTTTTTCCTTAGCAGGATCAGTGGCCCAACCTGCAGTAGCAGCGATTGGAGTCTGTCAATACTTAAGAGACCATGTTAAGCAGGTCATCAAGGTATTACCTGAACAACAGGCCCGGGGTTTGCTAACCTTCCAGCTGCCTTATGTTAGGTTGTTGACGCCATCAGAGATTCTATCAGGCAAACCTCCCGTCTTTCACTGGGGTTGGTGCATATACATAGAATCCTATGGTTGAAAAATTGGTCAGCCGAAGCACCATGTAAGAAGCTGCTGGCTGGGTTTCCTTTTCGTGGTAAAGGTTGTTTGGAGAGGACTCGGATAACTATATCAAGAGAATCTCCTGTGGGAAAAGTACTCTCTTACCTGTTAAGAAGAAGAGTAAACGTCCCTCTTTCAAATGGACTCTCTCCCCAGCGCCAGGGGCTTCAGCCTCCAGGCAGTTACGATGGCCTCCTCCGTCTGGGGCTACAAACAAGAGTCAACCCCAGGGACAAAAGAAGTCCTGGGGGAAGAAGTCTTCTAGACAAGACACTAATGCCGCGTACACACAGTCGGACTTTTCGTCTACAAAAGTCCAACGGATGCTGACGGACTAAAGCTGGCTGGTAATCCGATCGTGTGTGGGCTTCTCCGGACTTTCAACGTATTTTTTTAGCCTCAAATCCGACGTACTTTAGATTTGAAACATGCTTCAAATCTTTACGTCGTAACTACGACGGACCCCGAAGTCCGCTCGTCTGTATGCTAGTCCTACGGACAAAAAAACGACGCATGCTCATAAGCAAAAACTAAACGGAAGCACTCGGTCTAGTAAAACTAGTGTTCGTATTGTAGGTAGCACATTCATCACGCTGCAAAATCTGTGATCGTTGAATGCAGCGCATTTTATTTCTTCTTTACGAATGCTATAAAGAACGAAGGTGTTTTGCTGTTCATATTCAGAGTTCTCCCAAACTGATTTCTGGATTCTTTTTCTCTTTGATCTCATGAATGATATAGTATGCTTTTTAAAAACAATGTTTCCATACTAATAATACTTTTTACCTTTTTTTTGTTTTTGTTTTTTTTGTATGGAGTCATATTTTCTTGTAATTTTTATCCAGATATTTATTTTATGATTGGTGTTGAACTTTTTTATATGTTTATCTCTAGATTTTTTTTTCTTTTTTTGGTGTTTGTAAAGTTACCACAAAGAACCCATTTGTATTTTTTTTTTTTTTTATTTTTTTTTTTAGGTTTGTAAAGTTACCACAAAGAACCCATTATTATAGTTTTGTTTTTCTAGTGATTATTTTTTATTTTTAAGATAAAGTTAACCCAAAGCACCGTTTTTGGTTATGTATATTTTTGTTTTTTTCCAGACTTACCACTCGAACATTATTAACATTAGTAATGTATTTTTGGTGTGTTTTTGCAAACTCAATGAGATTGTTGTCCCTTGTTAATTTAACATTGTGTGTAAAATCAATGATTTAAAAGAAAACACATAAAGTCTTTTGCTAAACTCAAAAAAGATCCATTTATTCATGGTCAAAATAAAATAAAGAGGAAGTCAACGCTGGAAAAAGTCAGTGTACAAGAAAATTGGGATCTTGAGGAGTCCATATAAGAGGGAGCACAATCTGGTCCAAGAATCCCAGAGATCAACAGCACCAGCAGATGATATAGATGTCCCCAGACTGTGGTACTACAACAGCCTGCGTCTTCTGTCAGACCAGACTGAACCCAGGTCATCACTTTCTTCTCTTCCCTGCAGCCTTTCCTCCACGCTGCCCTGCAGCCTTCCCTGCAGCCTTCCCTGCAGCCTTCCCTGTAGCCTTCTTTGGAGGCTGTGGCTGTGGTGTTTCAGTTGTGGCAGGAGGAGGAGGAGGAGGAGGAGGAGGAGGAGGAGGAGGAGGAGGAGGAGGGGGGGCTGCCTCATGTAGTTGGGTGTTTCGGGTTAGCATGCCCTGCAGCCCCTTCTGGATAGTTTCCCCAAATAGGCGCTCGCAAATGAGACGCTGCTCCCAATCCATTTGAAGAAGCCTGCTGGCTAAGTAGCAGCCATAGGCCTCTTCTGCTTCGGGGGGGCTCCTCAAAAAACGTGTGGCCTCTTGCATGAGGCGCAGGGATGCCTCCTGTGTGACGGCCCCCTTCCTGGCCCTTTTTTTGGGAAGGTGGAGGGGAGGCACTTGGGATTGGGTCATGCTCCTACTGGGCCCAGCCACCTCACTGGGACCAGCCACCTCACTTGACCCAGCCACCTCACTGGGACCAGCCACCTCCTGCCTGACACTGGGCCCAGCCTCCTCCAGGATGATGGGGAATCCGGCCTCCTCCAGGCTGTCCATGGGCCCGGTCTCCTCCTGCCTGCCACTTTCCACACATTCCTCCTGGATGGACTCATCCTGTGTATAAAAAAAGGACATAGTTTTATTTATTTATTTGGGGTTCATCAATGACACACAATTTGCGTCTCATGACTAGCAAATTCAATGTGAATACATCTCTTTAATAAAAGAGTCTAATCAGACACCCTAATTTTTTCTAGCAGGTGGCAAATATATTTAGCCACTCCTGTCAATTGATATGTATACACAATTTTGAGTGCAAAAATCTTTGAGACAATTATAACATCCAGTTAACCTCATTAATATTAGTACAGTAAATATTGTTTAAACTAATTTACCTGACTCCAGATGGTCATATCCGGTTCATCCAGGATGGAAGACCCAGCTTGCTCCTCATCAGCCTCTGCTGGGGTGGAGGGAAGGGTGGAGGGTAGGGTGGAGGGAAGGGTGGAGGGAAGGGTTGAAAGTGATGCCCTGGCTTCAGTCTGGTCATCAAGAAAACGGAGTTGATTGTAGTACCACAGCCTGGGTACATAAACATCATCTGCTGATGCTCCTGATCTCATTGATTCCTGGATCTTCTTATGCTCCCTCTTATACATATTCCTCAAGACCCCAATTTTCTTGAGCAATGTCTCCATTGTTGCTTCCGGGATGGTCGCCTGGACAAAGGACAGAAGTCTCTCCAGCGTTGACTTCCTCACATGCTTAGCATAATACTGAGGGTGTTTCACCTCCCACAAATTCCTCATCTCTCGATATTTAGATATGAAAGCTGTAAGGAACTCTGGATCCTTAACCACTTCAGCCCCGGAAGGATTTACCCCCTTCCTGACCAGAGCACTTTTTACAATTCGGCACTGCGTCGCTTTAACTGCTAATTGCGCGGTCATGCAATGGTGTACCCAAACGGAATTTGCGTCCTTTTCTTCCCACAAATAGAGCTTTCTTTTGATGGTATATGATCACCTCTGCCGTTTTTATTTTTTGCGCTATACACGGTAAAAGACCGAAAATTTTGAAAAAAAATGATATTTTCTACTTTTTGTTCTAAAAAAAATCCAATAAACTCAATTTTAGTCATACATTTAGGCCAAAATGTATTCGGCCACATGTCTTTGGTAAAAAAAATGTCAATAAGTGTATATTTATTGGTTTGCGCAAAAGTTATAGCGTCTACAAACTAGGGTACATTTTCTGGAATTTACACAGCCTTTAATTTATGACTGCCTATGTCGTTTCTTGAGGTGCTAAAATGGCAGGGCAGTACAAAACCCCCACAAATGACCCCATTTTGGAAAGAAGACACCCCAAGGAATTTGCTGAGAGGCATGTTGAGCCCATTGAATATTCATTTTTTTTGTCCCAAGTGATTGAATAATGACAAAAAAAAAAAAATTACAAAAAGTTGTCACTAAATGATATATTGCTCACACAGGCCATGGGCATATGTGGAATTGCACCCCAAAATACATTTAGCTGCTTCTCCTGAGTACGGGGATACCACATGTGTGGGACTTTTTGGGAGCCTAGCCGCGTACGGGGCCCCGAAAACCAATCACTGCCTTCAGGATTTCTAAGGGCGTACATTTTTGATTTTACTCCTCACTACCTATCACAGTTTTGAAGGCCATAAAATGCCCAGATGACATAAAACCCCCCCAAATGACCCCATTTTGGAAAGTAGACACCCCAAGCTATTTGCTTTGAGGCATGTTGAGTCCATGGAATGTTTTATATTTTGACACAAGTTGCGGGAAAGTGACAAATTTTTTTTTTTTTTTTTGCACAAAGTTGTCACTAAATGATATATTGCTCACACAGGCCATGGGCATATGTGGAATTGCACCCCAAAATACATTTAGCTGCTTCTCCTGAGTATGGGGATACCACATGTGTGGGACTTTTTGGGAGCCTAGCCGCGTACGGGACCCCGAAAACCAATCACTGCCTTCAGGAATTCTAAGGGCGTACATTTTTGATTTTACTCCTCACTGCCTATCACAGTTTCGGAGGCCATGGAATGCCCAGGTGGCACAAACCCCCCAAATGACCCCATTTTGGAAAGTAGACACCCCAAGCTATTTGCTGAGAGGCATGGTGAGTATTTTGCAGCTCTCATTTGTTTTTGAAAATAAAGAAAGACGAGAAAAAAAATGTTTTTTTTTCTTTTTTCAATTTTCAAAACTTTGTGACAAAAAGTGAGGTCTGCAAAATACTCACTATACCTCTCATCAAATAGCTTGGGGTGTCTACTTTCCAAAATGGGGTCATTTTGGGGTTTTTTTTGCCACCTGGGCATTCCATGGCCTCCGAAACTGTGATAGGCAGTGAAGAGTGAAATCAAAAATTTACGGCCTTAGAAAGCCTGAAGGCGGTGCTTGGTTTTCGGGGTCCCGTACGCGGCTAGGCTCCCAAAAAGTCTCACACATGTGGTATCCCCGTACTCAGGAGAAGCAACAGAATGTATTTTGGGGTGTAATTTCACATATTCCCATGGCATGTTTGAGCAATATATCATTTAGTGACAACTTTGCGCAAAAAAAAATAAAAAAAATAAAAAATTGTCTCTTTCCCGCAACTTGTGTCACAATATAAATTATTCCATGGACTCAACATGACTCTCAGCAAATAGCTTGGGGTGTCTACTTTCCAAAATGGGGTCATTTGGGGGGGTTTTGAACTGTCCTGGCATTTTATGCACAACATCTACAAGCTTATGTCACACATCACCCACTCTTCTAACCACTTGAAGACAAAGCCCTTTCTGACACTTATTGTTTACATAAAAAAATAATTTTTTTTTGCAAGAAAATTACTTTGAACCCCCAAACATTATATATTTTTTTTAAAGAAAATGCCCTACAGATTAAAATGGTGGGTGTTTCATTTTTTTTTTTTCACACAGTATTTGCGCAGCGATTTTTAAAACGCATTTTTTGGGGAAAAAACACACTTTTTTACATTTTAATGCACTAAAACACACTATATTGCCCAAATGTTTGATGAAATAAAAAAGATGATCTTAGGCCGAGTACATGGATACCAAACATGACATGCTTTAAAATTGCGCACAAACGTGCAGTGGCGACAAACTAAATACATTTTTAAAAGCCTTTAAAAGCCTTTACAGGTTACCACTTTAGATTTACAGAGGAGGTCTACTGCTAAACTTACTGCCCTCGATCTGACCTTCGCGGCGATACCTCACATGCATGGTGCAATTGCTGTTTACATTTGACGCCAGACCGACGCTTGCGTTCGCCTTAGCGCGAGAGCAGGGGGGACAGGGGTGCTTTTTTTATTTATTTTTTTTTTTCTTTATTATTATTATATTCTTATCTTATTTTTAAACTGTTCCTTTCATTTTTTTTTTAAATCATTTTTATTGTTATCTCAGGGAATGTAAATATCCCCTATCATAGCAATAGGTAGTGACAGGTACTCTTTTTTGCAAAAATTGGGGTCTATTAGACCCTAGATTTCTCCTCTGCCCTCAAAGCATCTGACCACACCAAGATCGGTGTGATAAAATGCTTTCCCAATTTCCCAATGGCGCTGTTTACATCCGGCGAAATCTAAGTCATAAAATGCTCGTAGCTTCCGGTTTCTTAGGCCATAGAGATGTTTGGAGCCACTCTGGTCTCTGATCAGCTCTATGGTCAGCTGGCTGAATCACCGGCTGCATTTTCAGGTTCCCTGTTGAGACAGGAGAGCCAGAGAAAAACACGGAAGACGTTGGGGGGGGCATTCCCTCCCACTGCTTGTAAAAGCAGTCTAGAGGCTAATTAGCCGCTAGGATTGCTTTTACATGAAAGCCGACCGCTGGCTGAAAAGAATGATACCAAGATGATACCTAAACCTGCAGGCATCATTCTGGTATAACCATTCAAAGTCGTGAATGGCGTACCTGAAGACAAAAAAATGGTTAACAATAAAGCACAGTAAACGGTAAAGTATAAAAAATTAAATACCTGAAAAACAAACATGATAAAACATAATAACAATAAAACATTGCAGAATAGAATACAGTAAAAAAAGAGCAGAACAATAGAGAGAGAGAATAGAGAGAGAAAGAACAATAAAACGACAACTATTTTTTTTTTATTTTATATTTTTGTATGTGTTTTTTTTTTTTTTTTTTTTTTGTAACTAACTTTTATAACTGTACCCGGTTCCAGGTTCGGGTCTCTCAAAATGCGATGGCATCTTGGGAGACCCTGTGAAAGTGTGCCTAGTCTGTGGAATGCTGTACCCTACGCTAATACTCAACTAGTGCATGGTAGCGTTCAAAATATTCACCAATGCAAAGACCAGGATTGTCAGGACAGGAGGGATAATAATAGCGGGTGTCACGCCTATATCCGCGCTTGCTGCAGACACAACATCTTTTTTGGGGGGGTTCGTTGGGTAGGGGTACTCGGGAGGACATAAAGAAAATGCCTCTCATGCAGCCGACTGCATTTGGTTGGGGATGTGAATGGGGGAAGTACGGGTGCTGCAGAAGCGGTGGGTTCCCAATTAGGATTGGCGAATGCAGCAGGAAGGGCACTATGGGCACGACGGGCCTGTGTTTGTCTTTTTGGTGGCAGCGGGACACTACTTGTGCTTGCCACCTCACCAGCTTGAACTGCACTTATGGGACTCGCCACGTCACCAAGTGTTACTGCAGTGCTGGTTTGACTACGACCGGGGTGTACTAGGCCGCTGGCGCTTGCCAGTTCACCAAAACGCTACCAAAAAATCTGTTAGCGATCGCAGGGATCAGGCCTGACTCTGCGAACGCTGCAGTTATGCGTTTAGTGTTTTGTAAGTGACAGTGATCGATTGATACTGCACTTGGGTGGGCTGGGCCGGGCGGACGGGAAAAACGCAGGTGCTAGCAGGTATCTGGGCTGATCCCGCTAACACTGCGTGTTTGGGAACCCTAAACTGCTGGGGACACTAGTATAGATCTGATCGGATCAGATATTGATCCGTTCAGATACTATACCACTAAGGGAGGTGTACGGTGCGTGCGTGGGTGTTAGCGCTACTGGCGATAACCTGACGCTGCCTGGGGCTGGTGCTTGCCAGTTCACCAAAACGCTACCAAAAAAACTGTTAGCGATCGCAGGGATCAGGCCTGACTATGCGAACGCTGCAGTTATGCGCTTAGTGTTTTGTAAGTGACAGTGATCGATCGATACTGCACTTGGGTGGGCTGGGCTGGGCCGGGCGGAGGGGCAAAACGCAGGTGCTAGCAGGTATCAGGTAAACTGATGGGGACGCTAGTATAGATCTGATTGGATCAGATATTGATCCGTACAGATACTATACCACTAAGGGAGGCGTATGCTGCGTGCGTGGGTGTTAGCGGTACTGGCGCTAATCTGACGCTGCCTGGGGCGACGCATATCACCGCCGGGCGATCAGGGGGCTAAACCTTTATTCGGTAATAAACGGCGGGTGCCCTGACACTATAAAAAGTAAACGAACTAACCAGCGTCACCCGTAACAGTTATACGGTGATCAGTGGTGAAAGGGTTAACTAGGGGGCAATCAAGGGGTTAAAACATTTATTAGGTAGTATATGGGGGTCCCTGTCGCTATAAAACGCTGACGGCGAACCTAAATATTTATGTCCCTAACTAGCGTCACCAGCGACACTAATACAGCGATCAGAAAAATGATCGCTTAGCAACACTGGTGACAGGGGGTGATCAAGGGGTTAAAACTTTATTAGGGGGGGTTAGGAGGGTACCCTAGACCTAAAGGGGGCCTAACATTCACTGCCCTAACACACTAACTGTCACAAACTGACACCAATACAGTAATCAGAAAAAAAAAAAAAAAAAAAAAAAAACCTGCTTTGTGTCAGTTTGTGACAGGGGGGGGTGATTGGGGGGGGGATCGGGGGGCGATCGGGGGGGGGGATCGGGGTGTAATGTGTGCCTGGCATGTTCTACTGTGTGTGTGTGTGTGTTTGTGCACTCACATTACATGTCTTCTCTCCTCGGCCCGGAACGGAAAATACCGAGCCGAGGAGAGATGACATCATTTCCTCTGCCTCTGTGTACAATACAGAGGCAGGGAAATGATCCCATTGGCTGGGAGCGATCGCGAGGGGGGGGCCACGAATGGATGGCCTCCCCCTCACCACCGATCGCCGGGGGACATTTGCCGACCGTCGCAGGCACCGGGGGGGGGGTCCGATCGGACCCCCCACCCGCGGGCAGGCAGGGACGTACAGGTAAGCCCTTATGCCTGCCCGTGCCGCTTTGTCGACGTACATCTGTGTGCGGCGGTCGGCAAGTGGTTAAATAGGGGATTCATTATATCTGGAAAAGATAAAGTCACAAGACAAAAAAACACTTATTAGGTTTCTGCTAACCCCTCATCATCTTCTCCCTATGTAGGCCTCATCAATCTATCAAGCCATATAGGCCGCTTGCTACAAAGTCATGACCATAAAACAAAACAAAAAAAAAAAAAAAAAAATTAAAATTACCTTCGTTTTGTAACGTCCTGGTCCACTATCACCTACGCACAGAACGTACGTACGACACGTGCACAAGGCCCCTCTTTATACACTACGCATGTGTGAAACTCCGCCTGCGTCGCCCGCCCCTGACGTTCGATTTTAACTCATGTTCTCCGCCCCCTAATTCGACGCACAGAACGTACGTACGACACGTGCACAAGGCCCCTCTTTATACACTACGCATGTGTGAAACTCCGCCTGCGTCGCCCGCCCCTGACGTTTGATTTTAACTCATGTTCTCCGCCCATTTTTAGTTACGGCGCGTAGTGGGGTGAATAATGGCGGAGACACATGACATGTTAACTACCTCAGGTAGCGAAAAAAGCCCGGAGGCTGGAACGTCAACAAGATCTGTGAGGCCTAGATTTAAGGCCTCCAATATGAGCTTTGAAGAGATGGTGGAGATGGTGGCCATTCTTCAAAAAAAGGACTATGATGGGAAGTATGGGCCGTACGCCCGGCCAAATTTGCGCAAGGCCAAAATAATGGCGAAGGTGGTGGACACTTTACAGGCTTCTTTTGGGGTCCAGCGCTCAAGGATCAAATGATGGTCTGACCTCAAGCTCAGGGAGCCGGATCAGTACAGACGGATCCGTAAAGTGCTGAAAAAAAATAAGTACTTGTCGTGTTTTTCTCTTGTGTTTATTACCTTGTATACTGCTCCATGTGCTTTTCATTCCTATACGATTTTTTTGCTCCTCGTTTCAAACGATCTTTTAATAAACATCGTTACATATCTATAGATATATATATCTATATATCTATATATATATGTATGTAGGAATATCTATATATCTATCTATATATATATGTGTGTATGTATATATATGTATATATATATATATATATATATATATATATATATATATATATATATATATATATATATATATATATATATATATAGAGAGAGAGAGAGAGAGAGAGAGAGAGAGAGAGAGAGAGAGATAGGTAGATAGATAGATAGATATAGAAATGTAAAACATTCTTTTGGAATATTTTAAGTTATCTTTTTTTTTTTTATTTACATTTAGTTAGATATTTATATTTTGTTCCAGATATAGAGAGAGAGAGAGAGAGAGAGAGAGAGAGAGAGAGAGAGAGAGAGAGAGATCAAAAGATTATTAACTATATTTCGAGATATTGATATCTAGATATCTATCTATCTGATATGTCTTTATAATTTTAAATATTGAGGTAAAATAGGAACTCTACACAAACAGAACATTTGTACACCACTTCACTACAAATGTTTGTAAATTACTATGTACTAAAATATCTGTGTGCTAAGTAGATTAATTTTTTGGTTCACATAGGGGAAAAATCACTCAGCCAACAAGAACACAGTCCACCCCAAGCCAAAGAACATACTTGGGAAATCAGCCCAAGCCCCACTGAGGATGTGGAGGAAGGAGAGGTGGGCGACATGGGCACCCCACCAGGTGAGTGTCTGACACACCAGCTTACGGTAATCTATGCATGGCTGCCTTTTCTTTTATGTAATTTTTCTACTCTATTTTAGGTGATCTGGTTGTGCTTGAGTCAAGCAACAGCGCCACCCCCGAGGATGTGGAGGAATTATGCGACATGGGCACCCCACCAGGTCAGTGTCTGAGACAACAGCTTTATTATGGTAAGGTAAACTATGTATGTGTGCATATTTCTAAACACATTATTTGGTTTCATTCCACTTTAGGTACAAGAACTGAATATTTCACCTCAGACAGTGCCCAACGGCTAATTGGTCAAATAATGGCCTGGAATGGGGAGATCGATGAAATGCGGAATCGGCTGGATCGTATGCAGCAGGAAATGAAGGACATGATTGATGTTTTGGGTCGAATCTAAATGCCCTTTTTGAAACCCCAAAACATCGATCATGTCCTTCATTTCCTGTTTTGCTGACCCCATTCTGGGCCTTCTCTTTATTATTTTTGCATTACTTATATGGCTGTTTAACAAAATTTTAAAAAGGAGGGCTGTTTATAGAAAATACCTTAAAAATCCACAAAAAAAAAAAAACTTGATTTAAAAAAAAAAAAAAAAAATATAATGGATTTAAAAAAAAACCAAAAAAAAAAAAAAAAAATTGATTTAAAAAAAAAAACAAAAAAAAAAAAATAATTGATTTAAAAAAAAACAAGAAAAAAAAAAAAAGGATTTTAAAAAACCCAAAAAAAAAAAAAGATTTTAAAAAACCCTAAAAAAAAAAGATTTTAAAGAACCCCCCAAAAAAAAGGCTTTAAAAAAAAAAAAAAAAAATAAAAAAAAAAAGGCTGTTTGCGAAAATCAAAAAGCCCAAAAATTTTTTTTGTGGATTATGTACAAATCTTTAAATATAATTATATTTTTCCAAATTCTAAAGATATCATTATATTTTTGGCTAGGAACATTTTATACTAAATGCATAACTGAATGCATAGCAACGATTAATAAAAACATCTCCTTATAGGAATTAAATAAATGTGTGGTTTGTTATTTCAATGCTCAGTATCAGTTTGGTTATAATTGTCAAAAAGTTGTTTACAGTGGCAATGGAGCTTATTTAGACATTTAAAAGGAAAATACAGTTGGCACTACAACTGATCGACCATAACCTAGGAGAAAGCCCAAAAGAAAGGCAAGCAATAAATATAATTCCAGATTTCATCAATATTTTTTTTATTTAAAAAAATTAAATATCCTGGCCCATTGCAATGGCCCCCCTACCCATAAAATAATTAACATATTGCTGTCTAACTTGACGGGCACTTTGGGGGGCCAAGCCAGTACGGACAGTATCCAGGCCCGTAAGGTGGTCATCTAGAAGTACGGCCTCAGGCCCAACTGTTCCGATATAATTTTGAGAATGTTTGTGTAAAAAGTTGTGCAGAATGCAGCAGGATAAAATGATAAAATTAAGTTTGTATTCCGCCAAATTAATGGATGTTTGAAACAGGCGGAACCGGCTGGCCAGAATCCCAAACGCATTCTCAACCACTCTTCTAGCTCTGGCCAGCCGGAAATTAAAAACCCTCCTCTCCGGGGTGAGGGTTCTTTGGGGGAATGGCCTCATGAGGTGCTTGCTCAGAGCGAAGGCTTCATCGGCAATGAAGACAAAGGGGAGTCCTTCCACGTTATCCGCATCAGGTGGCAATCCCAGGCCACCACTCTGGAGACGCTGGCAGAACTCCGTCTGGGCAAATACTCCTCCATCCGACATCCGGCCATTCTTCCCCACGTCCACATATAAAAATTCATAGTGTGTCGACACCACCGCCATTAAAACAATACTGTGGAACCCCTTATAATTAAAATAGTATGACCCCGAATGGGGTGGTGGCACGATGTGGACATTTTTCCCATCTATAGCCCCTCCACAATTGGGAAAGTCCCAACGGCTGGCAAAATGGGATGCCACAGTCTGCCATTCCTGTGGCGTTGAAGGAAACTGGGGAATCAAACAAGAAAACCAAAATCATTAATTTGGAAGCTAACATTGCAAGTAAATTATACAATTAAAAACATTTTTCCCCAGCATCAGTATAACATTAAATAATTTAAATCTTCTGGAATATCTAATATGGAAAGGCACACTTATCAGATTGCTCACCCCCTCTGATGGAACATTGATTACATTTTAGGGGGTTGTGAAATTCCTAAAAAAGATTACTTTTAGGACACGCAGGAATTTAGGGACTAAAAAGGCTACAAGACTGCAGTTGTCGCACTCTGCAAGTGCAGTTGCTAACCAGCTTACAGTAAATGAGGTAAGGTAAAAAGGCAGTCATGTTGCAAGGAGTACACAATCACATGCAAGGGCAATTAATGAAAACACTTTGTGGCTTGCATATGATTTGATGATGGAAATCAGCAGAGCTTCTGCTCATTTACTAAAGCACTGGAACAAATGCACTTGTAGAGTGCACATGCATTTTGCAAAGTGCAACATATATTTGCTTTATACAAATCAACATCACAGAACATTCAAGCAAATTTTTATGAGGGTGGGGGGGGGGTAAATCTAGCTAATTGCTAATTATCAGCACACTATTTGGAGTGAGTTTAGGTGGGGGGTTGGGAAATCAAGCTAATTGCTAATTAGCAGCACACTATTTGGAGTGAGTTTAGGTGGGGGGTGGGGGGTTGGGAAATCAAGCTAATTGCTAATTATCAGCACACTATTTGGAGTGAGTTTAGGTGGGGGGTGGGGGGTTGGGAAATCAAGCTAATTGCTAATTATCAGCACACTATTTGGAGTGAGTTTAGGTGGGGGGTGGGGGGTTGGGAAATCAAGCTAATTATCAGCACACTATTTGGAGTGAGTTTAGGTGGGGGGTGGGGGGTTGGGAAATCAAGCTAATTGCTAATTAGCAGCACACTATTTGGAGTGAGTTTAGGTGGGGGGTTGGGAAATCAAGCTAATTGCTAATTATCAGCACACTATTTGGAGTGAGTTTAGGTGGGGGTGGGGGGTTGGGAAATCAAGCTAATTGCTAATTATCAGCACACTATTTGGAGTGAGTTTAGGTGGGGGGTGGGGGGTTGGGAAATCAAGCTAATTGCTAATTATCAGCACACTATTTGGAGTGAGTTTAGGTGGGGGGTGGGGGTTGGGAAATCAAGCTAATTGCTAATTAGCAGCACACTATTTGGAGTGAGTTTAGGTGGGGGGTGGGGGGTTGGGAAATCAAGCTAATTGCTAATTAGCAGCACACTATTTGGAGTGAGTTTAGGTGGGGGGTTGGGAAATCAAGCTAATTGCTAATTAGCAGCACACTAAATACACTCAAACAAAATACATTCAAAATGAGTAGACTAGGTGGATATGTTCCCATTATTGCATGCTGGGGAGGTTATTGAAGGAAAATATACATGCATGACAAAAAAGAACAGGAAAAAAATCCAGCATGTGTGAGGATAAAAAGGGGACATTCACACTATATTGCAATGATGGTAAGTAGTGTTTGAAGCAAGAAATACATTACATTATCAAAGATTACATAAAAGAACATGTGATGCTAATCAAAGAAAAATATCTTACCTTAATATAGTCCTTCTGCAGGACCTGTATGATGGCAGAACAGGTCTCTGGGATAATGATCCCCAGAGCCTGGGGGGAGATGCCTGTCGAGAACTTGAGGTCCTGCAGGCTTCTCCCTGTCGCCAAGTACCGCAACGTGGCAACTAGCCTCTGCTCCGGAGTGATGGCTTGCCTCATGCAGGTATCCTGCCTGCTGATATAGGGGGTCAGCAAAGCCAACAAACGGTCAAAAACGGGGTCCGTCATCCGGAGAAAGTTCCTGAAATCCTCAGGATTATTCTCACGGATCTCACGGAGCAATGGCATGTGACAGAACTGGTCACGCTGGAGCAACCAATTCTTGGTCCATGAACTCCTCCTCGCCCTGTTCATGGACTGGTCTTGGTCTGAAGAATAAACTACAGCACCAAACACATACAATGCACGAGCTCGACGACGAGTACGTACAGGTAACATGGTTACAAAACGGTCAGCTGGTCAGAACGCACTAAACAGAACGCACTGAAGAACAGCAAGGCCTGTGAAGAGCGACCTGAAAATCAGGAACGAGCGGACAATAAAACAAAGATTTCTCAATGCCAACTGACCAAACGCACTGAAAAGCAGATACAAACCTCACAAGCACAGACTGAACAACAGTTAAAACGAACTGAAAAATACGAGTCTCACAAGCGCAAATCGTCTCTCACCAAACTTCTACTAACACGAGATAAACACCAGATTAGCAGAAGGAGCCCAAAGGGTGTCGTACGGGCTATTGAACTTCCGTTTTATAGTCTCGCCGGACTTGGTGTACGTCACCGCGTACTAGGCTGTCGAACTTTTGTGTGGTCGTGTGTAGGCAAGTCCGTTCGTTAGAAAGTCTGCCGCAAGTCCGCCGAAAGTACGCCGGAAGTATGTCGGACAGGCTGTCGGACTTTTGTAGCTGAAAAGTCCGACCGTGTGTACGCGGCATAAGGCCTCTTCATGAAGGGGCGCCCCCGCTCGCTCGAGTGAGGGGAAGACTGCTACAGTTCTCAAAGCTCTGGCAGGAGGACTTCCAGGACAGATGGGTAATCTCCACGGTAACCTTAGGGTACAAGCTGGAGTTCCAAGAATTTCCCTCTCCTCATTTCCTCAGATCAAGTGTTCCCAGAGACCCAGAGAAGAAGCAGTCGCTCCTTCTAACGTTAGGGCGACTTTTGTCGCAAGAGGTCATCAGGGTGGTTCCCACAAAGGATCAAGGATTGGCTTTCTATTCCAACCTTTTTACGGTCCAAAAACCAAATGGGGGTGTCAGACCCATTCTGGATTTAAGACATCTGAATCGATTCTTAAGGATTCAGTCCTTCCGCAGGGAATCAATTCAGACTATAGTCTCCATCCTGCAGGGAGGAGAATTATTGGCATCGATTAATATCAGAGATGCATATCTACAGGTGCCCATTTTTCCTACTCATTAGAAGTTTCTGCGCTTCGAAGTAGGAGGGCACCATTTCCAGTTTGTGGCTCTGCCCTTCGGGATAGCCACTGCAACTCGAGTGTTCACAAGGATCGTGGCTCCTCCTCTTGCCAGATTAAAGGCTCAGGGTATGACTGTCATAGCATACCTAGACGACCTGCTCTTGATAGACCGGTCGGTAGCTTCCTTGAACGGGAACTTGAGGACCACGGTCAAGTATCTGGAACATCTAAGTTGGATCCTCAACCCAGGAAATTCTTTCCTAAACCCAGTAAGAAGACTGGAGTATTTAGGTCTGATCATAGATACAAGCCAGGGGAAAGTGTTTCTTCTTCAGGCAAAAGATATCTGCTTTAAGGGAGCTGATTCTGACAGTCAGGACCAAGAAGGGGCCTTCTGTCCGCCTTTGTATGAGGCTGCTAGGAAAGATGGGGTCTTCATTCGAAGCAGTTTCCTATGCTCAGTTACATTCAAGACTACTGCAACACAGTATTCTGTCGGCCTGGAACAAGAAGGTTCAGGCATTAGACTTTCCGATGCACCTGTCGCATGCGGTGCGTCAGAGCCTCAATTGGTGGCTCATACCCGAAAACCTGCAGAAGGGGAAATACTTTCTACCGGTTACCTGGACGGTGGTAACAACAGATGCCAGTCTGTCAGGTTGGGAAGCAGTTCTGGAACAGTCTGCGATCCAGGGGCTATGGTCTGGGACCGAGAGGACCCTAGCCATCAACATTCTGGAGATCTGTGCGGTATATCTAGCCCTAAAAACCTGGACTATCAGGCTACAGGGTTGGCAGGTCAGGATCCAGTCCGACAATGCCACAGCAGTGGCTTATGTCAATCATCAGGGAGGCACCCGGAGCCAAGCTGCTCAAAAGGAGGTGATCCAGATCTTAGCCTGGGCAGAGATGCAGGTGCCATGCATATCGGCAGTTTTTCATTCCAGGGATAGAGAACTGGCAGACGAACTATCGCCAGCAGTTACTCCCAAGGGAATGGTCTCTGCATCCCGACGTCTTTTGGGCCATATGCCAAAGATGGGGGGTCCCAGATGTAGATCTCATTGCATCCCGAGTCAACAAAAAGATAGACAGATTTGTGGCAAGGACGAGGGATCCTCTTGCATACGGGACGGATGCGTTGGTGATTCCGTGGCATCGGTTCTCACTGATTTATGAATTCCCGCCTATTCTGCTACTGCCACGACTCCTTCGCAGGATCAGGCTGGAAAGGAAGTTGGTACTTCTGGTGGCCCCCGCTTGGCCCAGAAGGACTTGGTATGCAGAAATAGTAAGGATGACGGTGGGTTCCCCGTGGACCCTACCGGTACGCCCAGACCTGTTATCTCAAAGTCCAGTGTTCCATCCTGCCTTACAAATGCTAAGTTTGACGGTTTGGCTATTGAGACCCACGTTCTGAAGAATCGTGGACTTTCAGGTCCTGTGGTATCTACCTTGATCAATGCAAGGAAGCCAGCTTCCAGAATTATTTATCAGACAATCTGGAAAGCTTATATATCCTGGTGTGAATCCAGGGGTTGGCATCCCAGAAAATATGTGATTTTCTACAATTGGGATTAGAGATGAAGCTGGCCTTGAGTACCATTAAGGGCCAGGTCTTGGCTTTATCAGTATTATTTCAACGGCCACTTACTTTGCATTCTTTGGCCCGAAACTTTATGCAGGGGGTGACGCGGCTTAATCCTCCGGTTAAGACGCCCCTAAACCCCTGGGATTTGAACTTGGTTCTGTCTGTGTTACAGAAACAGCCTTTTGAACCAATACGTAAGATTCCTTTGGTCCTGTTGACAAGGCAGTACATTTTTCTGGTAGCCATCTCTTATGCTACAAGAGTATCAGAATTAGCAGCTCTTTCCTGTAAAGAGCCTTATTGGATTGTTCACAAGGATAGAGTGGTACTGCGCCCTCATCCTAGTTTTTTACCGAAGGTGGTTTCAGATTTTCATCTAAACCAAGACATTTTTCTGCCTTCCTTTTTTCCAGATCCCTGTTCTACGGAAGAAGGGTCACTACATTCTTTGGATGTAGTAAGAGCAGTCAAGACCTATCTGGAAGCAACTGCTCAGATTCGCAAAACGGATGTTTTGTTTGTGCTGCCAGAAGGTCCCAGTAGAGGACAAGCAGCATCAAAGCTACCATTTCTAAATGGATTCGACAATTGATCATTCACGCTTACGGTTTGAAACAGAAGATTACTCCATTTCAGATCAGGGCACACTCCACAAGGGCTATTGGTGCTTCTTGGGCAGTGCATCACTGGGCCTCTGTGGCTCAAATCTGCAAGACCGCAACCTGGTCTTCAGCTCATACATTCACCAGATTTTATCAGGTGGATATGAGAAGGCATGAGGATATCGCCTTTGGGTGTAGTGTGCTGCAGGCAGCGGTACTGGGTCCTCAGGTCTGATTGCACCCTACTTGGTTGTGGTTCCCCTCCCCTCAGGTAGCATTGCTCTGGGACATCCCATCAGTAATTACTGAGGCTCTGTGTCCCGTGATGTTCGAGAAAGAAAATAGGATTTTTTAAAACAGCTTACCTGTAAAATCCTTTTCTTTCAAAGGACATCACAGGACACAGAGGTCCCGCCCCTCTTCTAATACACTATATTGCTTGGCTACAAAACTGAGGTATCCCTGCAAGGGGGAGGGATTATATAGGGGGTTGAACTTCCTGATTAGGGTGTGACCAGTGTCCAATCACCTAGTGATACCTATATAACCCATCAGTAATTACTGAGGCTCTGTGTCCCGTGATGTCCTTCGAAAGAAAAGGATTTTACAGGTAAGCTGTTTTAAAAAATCCTATTTTCTTCCTCAGTTGAGGCCAATATGTATTCTTCTACATATTTTTGGTAAAAAAGTGCAATAAGCGAGGTGTTTGTCAAAGTCTTCTGAGTACCCTGGTAGGATACCCTTAGTATGATTTATATATGCATTTGATGATCATTGTTGAATTAATGTAATGTGTGAATTATTTGTATTTACATACAGTGGGGACGGAAAGTATTCAGACCTCCTTAAATTTTTCACTCTTTGTTATATTGCAGCCATTTGCTAAAATCATTTAAGTTAATTTTTTTCTTCATTAATGTACACACACCACCCCATATTGACAGAAAAACACAGAATTGTTGACATTTTTGCAGATTTATTAAAAAAGAAAAACTGAAATATCACATGGTCCTAAATATTCAGACCCTGTGCTCAGTATTTAGTAGAAGCACCCTTTTGATCTAATACAGCCATGAGTCTTTTTGGGAAAGATGCAACAAGTTTTTCACGCCTGGATTTGGGGATCCTCTGGAGCTCAGCCACAGTGATCTTTGGGTTGTTCTTTATCTCTCTCACCAAGGCTTCCCCCCCCCCTATAGCTCAGTTTGGCCAGACGGCCAGCTCTAGGAAGGGTTCTGGTCGTCCCAAACATCTTCCATTTAAGGATTATGGAGGCCACTGTGCTCTTAGGAACCTTAAGTGCAGCAGAATTTTTTTTGTAACCTTGGCCAGATCTGTGCCTTGCCACAATTCTGTCTCTGAGCTCTTCAGGCAGTTCCTTTGATCTCATGATTCTCATTTGCTCTGACATGCACTGTGAGCTGTAAGGTCTTAAATAGACAGGTGTGTGGATTTCCTAATCAAGTCCAATCAGTATAATCAAATACAGCTGGACTCAAATGAAGGTGTAGAACCATCTCAAGGATGATCAGAAGAAATGGACAGCACCTAAGTTAAATATATGAGTGTCACAGCAAAGGGTCTGAATACTTAGGACTATGTGATATTTCAGTTTTTCTTTTTTAATAAATCTACAAACATGTCAACAATTCTGTGTTTTCTGTCAATATGGGGTGCTGTGTGTACATTAATGAGGAAAAAAAATGAACTTAAATGATTTTAGCAAATGGCTGCAATATAACAAAGAGTGAAAAATGTAAGGGGATCTGAATACTTTCCGTCCCCACTGTATATATTCTATTTACATTGATAGTGTATGCAGCATTCATAAGACTCTTGAAGAAGCCATATGTTGGTGAAACATGTAGAGCTGAAGTCGCCGCACTAGTACTCAAGCTGTACAATTGTTTGTGATGGTTTTAACAATCATACCTTTTTTTTTTTGTGCGTGTTTTAATGTCTTTTAAATAAAATAAAATGTTTTTACATATTCTAAATAGTTGACTGTTGAGCTTTGTTTTTGGCACCTTTAACAGCTTGCCGACCAGCTGCAGCAGTTGTACTGCAGCAACATGGTTCAGTTGCACAAATCGTCGTTATCTTACGTCGCTCCCTCTGGTGGCCACTAAACTAGGGGCGCGCAGCACCCACAGCTTGCCTCCAGAGCCGATGCAAGTGTCCGGCTCCCGCGATCGCTCGTAACATGGCGAGAACCGGGATCTCTGTGTGTAAACAGAGATCCCGGTTCTCTGTGGGGAGAAGTGACAGATCGTCTGTTCATACAAAGTATTAACAGTGATCTGTCATCTCCCCTAGTCAGTCCCCTCCGCACTTCAGTTAGAACACACACTTGGGAACACAATTAACCCCTTGATCGCCCCCTAGTGTTAACCCCTACACTGCCAGTGACATTTTTACAGTAATCAATGCATTTTTATAGCATTGGTCGCTGTATTAATGTCAATGGTCCCAAAAATGTGTCAAAATTGTCCGATGTGTCTGCCATAATGTCACAGTCACCGCCATTATTTGTTAAAAAAAATGTAATAAAAATGCTATAAATCTATCCCCTATTTTGTAGAAACCAATCAATATACGCTTATTGCGATTTTTTTTTTTTTTTTTACACAAATATGTAGAAGAATACATATCAGTATAAACCAAGGAAAAAAATAGTTTCTTTATATATTTTTGGGGATATATATTATAGGAAAAAATAATGCGTTTTTTTTTCAAAATTGTCCCTCTTTTTATAGAAAAAAAAAAATAAAAACTGCAGAGGTAATCAAATACCACCAAAAGAAAGCTCTATTTGTGGGAAAAAAAGGACGACAATTTTGTGTGGGTGCAACGTCGCATGACCACGCAATTGTCAGTTAAAGCAACGCAGTGCCAAATCGCAAAAAGTGCTCTGGTCAGGAAGGGGGTAAAATCTTCCGGGGCTGAAGCGGTTAAAATCCCTCATCTCTATAATATTTTGAAAGCCCACCTAGTATTTCGGATACAAATTCCTCTTTTATATACCACTTTTATATATTTACTAATAAGTGCCATGTTTCGCAACTAAACAATCCCAAAAGGGAGAGAATCGTGGACTTTGTAGGCACCACACAAATCACAATGGAATTATAAAAGGTGCACATTTTATTGGATATTACAAATAATGACACTTATTGTCCAGCACCCCCCATGAGTGGGGCATTGGGGTGGACAGAACCTTCCTAATAAAGCAAGACCAATCCCAATGGCCATCTAATGAGTTCATTTTGTGATCTGTATTTTATTTTGAACAGCAGTTTTTTGTATTTGCTGACTCCTACCACCTCCAGGTGCAGGGCGTGGCCATGGGGGGTGGGAGTGGGACATTTTTTCTCATAACAATTTGAGTATCATGAGTTATGCCAGTTTCATTACATTGATGACTTTCTACTGATTTAGACAGGGTCTGTGTATGATTTTAATGAGTTTGTGATAGCCTTAGTATCTCATTTTTGGTTGTAGATATTTTCATTAATGAAGACAGCTGTCTATATATTAGCTTCTACTATAAACCATTGGCAGGCAACACAATATTACATGCAAAGAACTCACATGATCAGAAGTATTCCATATGTGAAATATATACACATCAGACGTAATTGTACACAACTTCAGGACTTCATTACCCAAGTAACTGCTTTAAGGCAACGTTTATTAAGGCAAGGCTATAGTAAGTAATTTCTAAGGAAAGAATAGAATAAGGCCTCCTCTCATGCTTCTCTTTTCTATAAGACTCAGACCCCTGAACATCAGCCTACATTCAAGATCACAAAATACTCCACACAACATCAGGACTTGTGGGTAATATTAGCCATGCATTGGAACCTGCTATCAGAAGACCATGCACTGTTGAGATATACTAGAGACACTCCTGAAATCTTTTTTCAGCGTGAAGTGTCTGCATGACATCCTCACATCTAGTCATTTTCTTCCTAAACGAGTTGCTTTATCTAAATTCAAGAATACCTTTCAATATGGGCAATGTTTCCACTGCCCTTGGGTCCAGCCCAGTACACAGTAAGACATTTTATATCAAGATTTTTTTTGCTATCAGAAGACCATGCGTTGTTGAGATATACTAGGGACTAGGGATGAGCCGAACACCCCCCTGTTCGGTTCGCACCAGAATATGCGAACAGGAAAAAAGTTCGCTCGAACACGCGAACACCGTTAAAGTCTATGGGACACGAACATTAATATTTAAAAGTGCTAATTTTAAAGGCTTATATGCAAGTTATTGTCATAAAAAGTGTTTGGGGACCCGGGTCCTGCCCCAGGGGACAAGGATCAATGCAAAAAAAAGTTTTAAAAACGGCCGTTTTTTCAGGAGCAGTGATTTTAATAATGCTTAAGGTCAAACAATAAAAGTGTAATATCCCTTTAAATTTTGTACCTGGGGGGTGTCTATAGTATGCCTGTAAAGGGGCGCATGTTTCCTGTGTTTAGAACAGTCGGACAGCAAAATGACATTTCGAAGGAAAAAAAGCCATTCAAAACTACCCGCGGCTATTGCATTGCCGACAATACACATAGAAGTTCATTGATAAAAAAGGCATGGGAATTCCCCACAGGGCAACCCCGAACCAAAATTAAAAAAAAAAAAAAATGACGTGGGAGACCCCCTAAATTCCATACCAGGCCCTTCAGGTCTGGTATGGATATTAAGGGGAACCCCGGCCAAAATTTTAAAAAAAAATGACGTGGGGTTCCCCCTAAATTCCATACCAGACCCTTCAGGTCTGTTATGGATTTTAAGGGGAACCCCGCGCCAAAAAAAAAAAAAAACGGCGTGGGGTCCCCCCAAAAATCCATACCAGACCCTTATCCGAGCACGCAACCTGGCAGGCCGCAGGAAAAGAGGGGGGGGACGAGAGTGCGCCCCCCCTCCTGAACCGTACCAGGCCATATGCCCTCAACATTGGGAGGGTGCTTTGGGGTAGCCCCCCAAAACACCTTGTCCCCATGTTGATGAGGACAAGGGCCTCATCCCCACAACCCTGGCCGGTGGTTGTGGGGGTCTGCAGGCGGGGGGCTTATCGGAATCTGGAAGCCCCCTTTAACAAGGGGACCCCCAGATCCCGGCCCCCCCCTGTGTGAAATGGTAAGGGGGTACTTACCCCTACCATTTCACTAAAAAACTGTCAAAAATGTTAAAAATGACAAGAGACAGTTTTTGACAATTCCTTTATTTAAATGCTTTTTCTTTCTTCTTTCTTCCTTCATCTTCTTCTGGTTCTTCTGGCTCTTCTGGTTCTTCCTCCGGCGTTCTCGTCCAGCATCTCCTCCGCGGCGTCTTCTATCTTCTTCTCCTCGGGCCGCTCCGCACCCATGGCATGAGGGGAGGCTCCCACTCTTCTCTTCATCCTTCTTCTTCATCCTCTCCTCTTCTTTCTTCTTCTCTTCTTCATTTTCTTCTCCGGGCCGCTCCGCATTCATGCTGGCATGAAGGGAGGCTCCCGCTGTGTGACGGCGTCTCTTCGTCTGACGGCTCTTAAATAACGGGGGGCGGGGCCACCCAGTGACCCCCGCCCCCCTCTGACGCACGGTGACTTGACAGGGACTTCCCTGTGATGTCACGGGGAATGCCACAGGGAAGTCCCGTCATGTCCCGTGCGTCAGAGGGGGCGGGGTCACCGGGTGGCCCCGCCCCCGTTATTTAAGAGCCGTCAGATGAAGAGACACCGTCACACAGCGGGAGCCTCCCTTCATGCCAGCATGAATGCGGAGCGGCCCGGAGAAGAAAATGAAGAAGAGAAGAAGAAAGAAGAGGAGAGGATGAAGAAGAAGATGAAGAGAAGAGCGGGAGCCTCCCCTCATGCCATGGGTGCGGAGCGGCCCGAGGAGAAGAAGATAGAAGACGCCGCGGAGGAGATGCTGGACGAGAATGCCGGAGGAAGAACCAGAAGAGCCAGAAGAACCAGAAGAAGATGAAGGAAGAAAGAAGAAAGAAGAAGCATTTAAATAAAGAAATTGTCAAAAACTGTCTCTTGTCATTTTTAACATTTTTGACAGTTTTTTAGTGAAATGGTAGGGGTAAGTACCCCCTTACCATTTCACACAGGGGGGGGGGCGGGATCTGGGGGTCCCCTTGTTAAAGGGGGCTTCCAGATTCCAATAAGCCCCCCGCCCGCAGACCCCCACAACCACCGGCCAGGGTTGTGGGGATGAGGCCCTTGTCCTCATCAACATGGGGACAAGGTGTTTTGGGGGGCTACCCCAAAGCACCCTCCCAATGTTGAGGGCATGTGGCCTGGTACGGTTCAGGAGGGGGGGGGCGCACTCTCGTCCCCCCCTCTTTTCCTGTGGCCTGCCAAGTTGCGTGCTCGGATAAGGGTCTGGTATGGATTTTTGGGGGGACCCCACGCCGTTTTTTTTTTTTGGCGCGGGGTTCCCCTTAAAATCCATACCAGACCTGAAGGGTCTGGTATGGAATATAGGGGGAACCCCACGTCATTTTTTTTTTTTTGGCCGGGGTTCCCCTTAATATCCATACCAGACCTGAAGGGCCTGGTATGGAATTTAGGGGGTCTCCCACGTCATTTTTTTTTTTTTTAAATTTTGGTTCGCGGTTGCCCTGTGGGGAATTCCCATGCCTTTTTTATCAATGAACTTCTATGTGTATTGTCGGCAATGCAATAGCCGCGGGTAGTTTTAAATGGCTTTTTTTCCTTCGAAATGTCATTTTGCTGTCAGACTGTTCTAAACACAGGAAACATGCGCCCCTTTACAGGCATACTATAGACACCCCCCAGGTACGAAATTTAAAGAGATATTACACTTTTATTGTTTGACTTTAAGCATTATTAAAATCACTGCTCCTGAAAAAACGGCGGTTTTTAAAACTTTTTTTTGCATTGATCCATGTCCCCTGGGGCAGGACCCAGGTCCCCAAACACTTTTTATGACAATAACTTGCATATAAGCCTTTAAAATGAGCACTTTTGATTTCTCCCATAGACTTTTAAAGGGTGTTCCGCGGCATTCGAATTTGCCGCGAACACCCCAAATTGTTCGCTGTTCGGCAAACTTGCGAACAGCCAATGTTCGAGTCGAACATGAGATTTCGAAGCTCATCCCTACTAGGGACACTCCTGAAATCGTTTTTCAGCATGAAGTGTCTGCATGACATCCTCACATCTAGTCATTTTCTTCCTAAATTAGTTGCTTTATCTAAATTCAAGAATACCTTTCAATATGGGCAATGTTTCCACTGCCCTTGGGTCCAGCCCAGTACACAGTAAGACATTTTATATCAAGATTTTTTTTTTTTAATTGTTTATTTAACAAGTTTTCATACAATATAAGATAACAAGTAATTATCAGAATCTTTCACAGATAATGCAAATATACACTGTCATTGAAATTGGATTGCAAACAAAAATGGAATGGAGTACATAAGGTCTATGTAAATACAAAGGTATTGAGAAACCCAACCAGGTATTGATGATGACATACATCTGTATGATTTGGTTTTATCCATATATCTTATCAAAGTTAGTATGGGCATTTAATACAATGCAAGACACCTATGGCGAGAGGGTATAATCAGTAGTATTTGAAGTCAGCGTCATTCTGTGGGTAAATCGACCTCATGAATCCTCTATTACTTAAATGGGATTGTCAGTTTGAGAACCATAATCAGAATCATCCCAGGGCCTCCATATTTGTGAAAATTTATGTGACGAACCTTCAACTATGGCTGTTAAATGTTCCATTCTCCGTATATCCGATACGATGGAAAGGGTTTGCATAAGAGTGGGAGAGGTAGTAGAGAGCCATAGTTTGGGAATAGTTCTCTTAGCTGTTAATAGTATGAAGGACATCAATCTATGTTTAAATTTGTTGATATCAGGTACGGGAAGGCCTAAGATATAATACATAGGGTTTAGGGGTATGGGGACCCCTATCAATTTTTCCAGGACCTTTTATATTTGTGCCCAGAATTGGGTGACTAGAGGACATTCCCAGAAGATATTAAAGTGTGAGCCCACAGTTTTATTACATCTCCAGCACATATTTGAGGTAGCCGAGTTGTATTTGTGTAGCCATTCAGGGGTTTTATACCAGAATAGTAGAATTTTATATGCAGATTATTTATGTGCGACACATCAGGAAATTTTGGAGGTAGATTCTCAGATATTCTTCCAATCCAACAGAGAGATGTTGTGTTGGAGTGTCTGAGACCATCTCTTCATGTAATGATGACCGTCTACTGTCAAGGGGTTGGCTTTGTGCAGGATTGTATATATGGTAGAGATTAAATGGGGTTCATAGGGGCCGTTGGCGCATAAGATTTCAAAGTTTGTTGGTTTGTCTAGGGAAAGGGCGGGAGCTTTAGAGGTGAAGCAGCATCTGAATTGTAAGTAAGCGTAGAGACATGTTTTAGAAATCTGGTGTTGTTTTTGTAAGTCAGTAAATGATAGTAGGTGTCCCGTAGCAGGATTAACAAGATGCCTCAGCTGAAAGATCCCAGCCCCAGTCCAATGCAACATACGATCATATGACAAGCTATCAGGAATATCTGGGTTGAAGAAAACATTTATAAGAGGTGAGCATGGGGAAGATAGAGAGTAACGCTCGGAGCACCTTTTCCATATTGCTAAAGTGAACAGCATTGGAGCTAGGCATAAGCCTCTCAGCTGAGGCATGTGTTTGTCACTAGATGGCCATAGCAGGTAACATGGATGTGAGGTAATGCTCATTTCGATTTCGGCCCATCTGTTTGGTGCTTTCCTATGAGTCCAAGAAGTGAGGACTCTTAAATGTGAAGCGTAGTAATATTTAATGAAACAAAGGGCCCCTACTCCACCTCTATTTTTACGTGCCATGACCACTGATCCTGCCACCCTATGAGACCCATTATTCCATATGAAGCGGAAACTTCTCCTTTGGAGAGCCTTCAGCTCTGACATAGGAATGGCTACTGGGAGTGTCTCGAATAGATACAACAGCTTGGGAAGCATCTACATTTTGAGGATGTTTACGCGACCTAGAAGGGAGAGGGGTAGAGCCGAACAGCGGGTCAAGAGATGGTTGATCTCCCTAAATAGTGGGGGAAAATTAGCTTGGTATAATGAAGAATATGATGACATAAGCTGTACTCCCAAGTATTTTAGCGAGGAGGTACACCAATGATACTTTTGTTGAAGTATAGTTAATTGAGGAGGTGTAATATTAATGGGTAAGGCTTCCATTTTGGTGGCATTGATTTTATAGTCTGAGATGGCACTAAACGCTGCTAAAATATTATGCAATGATGGTAGGGACGTATGTGGGTGTGTGAGCGTCAAGAGGATATCATCTGCAAAAAGGGATATTTTATATTCTCTATGTCGCAAATATACACCAGCGACCTTGGGGCTATCACATATAGCAGCAGCCAGGGGCTCTAAACTTAGGACGAACAATAGGGGTGACAGGGGACATTACTAAGAGGGAATGTAGGGAATGTGTGAGAAGTTAATTTTACCTGGGAGGTGGGATGGGAGTAAAGGGATCGGAGTGCCTGTATAAACGGTCCAGAAAAAACATATTTTGCTAGGATTGCGAACATAAAGGGCCAACTGAGCCGATCAAATGCTTTCTGGGCATCTAAACTTAGAATCAGAGCAGGAGTTTTTGTTCTAGATAATAAATCAATAAGGTCTATTGTGCGCCTAGTGTTTTCACCGGTGTGTCTTGTAGGAATAAAACCTACCTGGTCTCTGTGTATTTTTTTTTTTACCACTTCAGCAATTGTCGCCACTTGGCTTAATCAGCGTAGTGATGATTTATTGTTGCTGACTTGGAATTACATCATTGTAGTTTTCTTCCCCCCTTTTTTTTTTTTTTTTTCCAAAACTTTCGTCAATTGTAATACAAGTATACATATATAGCTTTGTTAAGTACTCTCCCAAATTAATTCATCACCCAAATTAACCTCAGGCTACTTAAAAAAAACCCTCTTAAGCCGAACGGGTTATATAGGTCTTGTTCCTCCCTCTCTAGGATATCAATAGTGTCATTGGCGCCTGCAGAGCTATATACAGAGGAGAGGGAGAAACAAGAAACACAATAAATGAAAGCTAGGAGAAGACCGCTTATAAAGAGCTGGGCTTATGGGGTCCCCACCCCCAAAGCCCCTTATTAGTACTAATAGTGGGCTCTTAGACATTTTATAATATTTATACTAACCCCCTACCCCTTCCCCTACACCCCCCCCCTCTATTCCCATGACCTTCCCGTATGAAAACCTACCTATCTACAAGGTTAAGTGTTCCCTATTAATACCTAGCTACATCCATCCTCTAATGACCCTAATTTTCTTCGTGTATCCACCCTATTCTATATTCCTCTAGTGCGTGTATATCTGAATTATCAATCTGATCCCTTACATTCCAAGTTTACCTCTTAATCCAACCACCCTATCCAACCATGGCTTCCACATTTTTTCAAATTCCTGGAGGTTCCCCCTTTTAATGTACTCCAATCTCTCCCTACCGATAGAGACATCCAATGTATCTATCCAGTCGTACATTGTCGGAGGGGGGGTCCTTTGATTGCCACCTTAACATTATCATTTTTCTAGCCTGAAATAAGCTTCTCAGGATTGCTTGAGTGATACACCTCCTCTCTCCCCTTACCCTTCTATAGCCCAGAATACATTCCACCGCTTCCCTTTTTACTGATGTGCGATAGACATCCCCCAAGGTACTGATTACTCCCTCCCAATATCGAAATAGCTTAGGACATCTCCAGAGCAGATGGATGAGGTCCCCCGACTCTTGGCACCTAGGGCATCTATCAATAGACCTTCCACCAAACCTAAAGAGCCGTTTTGGGGTATAATAGGCCCTGTTAAGCAGCATTAAATGGGAAATCTTCTGCGGAGGGGATACTGACACCAGGGGCGCCATCTCAAATATTCTCCTCCATTGTTCCCCCGTGATTACCCCCAGTTCCTCCTCCCATTTAGCTCTTACCTTCTGAAGTGTCCTCATTCTATTCTCTGAGTTGCTTAGTTGTTCATACATTTTTGTTATGAGCCCCCTAGTAGGTACTACTTGTAACAGCTGGCGAGCTAAGGGCATTTCCACCCAGACCGGAGACTGATCACCAAACTGGGCCCTGAGAGCATGTTCTATCTGTCGGTAAAAAAACAGGGAACTCTGAGGGATCTTAAATTCCCTAACCAGCTCGGGAAATTCTTTAAGAGTATTACCTGAGTAGAGTTGTCTCAGCTTTTTAATACCGCCAGCCTCCCACCCTCTACTCTTTCCAATTTTTAGAACTTCATGTAGATTCCGGTTGTTCCAGATAGGGGTGTATTCTGTAAATCCCTCATACCCCATTAGTTTCTTAACAGCTTTCCAAAGCTTGATTAGCAGCTTAAATGTCGGGAATTCATGATAGAACATATCTGCCTCCAAAGCCTCAATAAGCGTGTTATGCCGAGCATTTAACAGGATTAACCTGCCATTCGGAGTGCCGCCCTCTGATACTCCACAGCCCATTACGTGCTGTAATTGGGATGCGAGGAAATAACGCTCCGGATGAGGAAGAGCAAACCCCCCCTCTTTAGTGGGGAGCTGGAGAACCTGCAACCGAAGCCTAGCCTGCCCCACCTTTCCATATCAGGTCCCTAAATAGAGTCTCTATTTTCCTAAACCATCTCCTACTGATCCAGACTGGGGAGTTATGTAAAATGTATAGAAATTGGGGCATCCAGACCATTTTTATCAGACTGCATCTTCCCGCTACTGTCAAAGGGAGGCGTCTCCATATGCTTATCTTTTGTTTAAATTTGACTAGGAGAGGTACTAGATTCTTACTAACGTATTGGTTGGGGTCCTTCGTTAAAACAATCCCCAAGTACTTCAGTGCTTCCACGACTGCCACCTGGGGCAATCCAGGCACAGTTGGTATTCCTAAGGGGGCTAGCGGTAGGAACTCTTGCTTTAGGGCTGTTATAAAGCATCTTAATCCAACCAATAAATGATGGACCAAAACCAAACTTTCCCAGCACGTGCCACATATAATCCCACTCCACACTGTCGAAGACTTTGGAAATATCCAGAGTCAACAGGGCTCTTGAACTCTCATTCTCCATAGTAGACTGCAAGTTCAAGAAAGCCCTTCTAATATTTAGGCTTGTAGATCTATTGGTCATAAAACCCGCCTGGTCCTCGTGTATTAATTTATGTATGACTCTGCTCAATCTGGCAGCCAGGACCTTGGCCAGAATTTTAGCATCTGTACAAATTAGGGAAATTGGCCTATAAGAAGCCGTGTCGAGGGGATCTTTCCCCACTTTCTGCAGGACTATAATTGTTGCATCTACCATTGATGCCAGCAGCCGCCCCCCTCATGCGCATCCCCCAAGGCCTTCAGTAGTTCTGGGACTAGCACCTCCCCATAGTGCCTGTAGACCTCGATTGGTATTCCATCGGGGCCTGGCGATTTAAGACACGCCATACTTTTAATTGCTTGTTGTAATTCTGTAATTGTTATTGGGGATTCCAACCAATCCCTTTCCTCCTGCGATAGGGACGGAATTGATAACTTCCCCAAGAAATCCCCCATCTCTGACTCTTTACTTTTTTTTTGAGAAGTGTACAGCTTTTTATAGTAGTCTCTAAAAGTTTGCACTATTTTTGAGGGATTTGAGAGGATTTCTCCATCTTGTGCTCTGATAGCGAGGACCGTTGATGGAGCCTTATTGGATTTCACCAACTGAGCTAGTACTCTTCCCACTCTCTCACCCTCCACTAGAGATACCTGACACTGGAGGAGCCGCCTGATCTCAGCCTTCTGCATAGTAATCTGTTTATAGCCCCGCTGTTTCTCTTGCCAGATCTTTTCCTTTACAGGGGTTGGATCTCTATAAAGTTGTTTTCAGCCTCCATTACATCCTTCAAAGAGTTCTCTACCTCCTGTTTTTCTTCTTTATTAAATTTGGCCATCTGTTTTATTAAAACCCCCCTAAGGAAGGCTTTGCACGTATCCCAAAGTACTACGGGTGTCACTGTTCCCTGGTTGAAACTAAGGAACTCCCTCAGTATAGATGAAATTCCATCTCCCTTCCTAATTACCTCAAGCCAATGCGGACTTATTCTCCATTCCTTCCTTAGACTATGTCCCCCTACCTTCAGTGAAATCACTATGGGGGAATGGTCTGAGACCCCTCTTGGCCCATAGATAATCTCACCTATTAACTGGAGTGTTCTATCATTACCCATGGCCATGTCTATCCTCGAGAGGGTTGAGTGTGACACTGAGCTACATGAGTATCGGAGCAACCCCGTATTCCGCGCCCGCCATAGATCCACCAGCCCCACTTCCTCTATAAACTGACTCAGATGGCTTTTAGCGGTGTGTTCCGAAATGGTTCTCAATGGGAAGCGGTCCAGTTTTCTATCCATCACCTCATTAAAGTCTCCCACTACTATAATAGGGACTTCCTTTTTATCTATCATAAATTCATTCAATTTGAGCATGACATCTAGGTTAAAGGGAGGGGGATATATATATATATTTGCCAGTACATACATGGCACCATTAATAGAACAAAATAGAAAAATGAATCGGCCCATTTCATCGATCCTGGTTTGCCTGCAGGAAAAGTTAACCCCAGTTCTCACAAGAATACTCACCCCTCTACTATAGGAGGAGTGAACAGCATGATATTGATGTTGAAATTTATGCATCCGTAAGAATTGTATTGTATCTCTAGTGAGGTGGGTTTCCTGCAGGCAGACCAGGTCTACCCCGTAATTCTCTAGCACTGAGAACGCTGCCAGTTTCTTAAGGGGAGTCCCTAATCCTCTAACATTCCAGGAACTGACTTTCAACATTTCAGCCTGCATCTATCGCTAATTAAGGGGATAGGGTGGAGGGACCGGAGGCAGACAATACAAGCCCTATCGCCGAGACTAAGCTTATTTACTATTAAATTAATTTTACCCCGTGTATACCACCTGTAGGATCAAAAAAGAAAAAATACCATCGTAATAATTCCAACTTGGAATACTTAGTGTACTCGTGAATTTTAAGGGATGTGTATAAATTATCTTAAGAGCCAGTTTCCTGTCATTATATCTAAGTGTGTTTAGGTGTATATCTAGATGTGTATCCCTGGTTCCAGCCCAGGTATTTACCACTCGTGTATAAATTTTCTGTGTAGGTTTTTTTTTTTTTCCCTTTTATTAAACATGCTACCCTTCCCTTCCTCCCCACCCCCCCATCCCCCACCCCTCCCTCTTCCATCCCCCCTCCCACCTCCCCAGCACCTACCTAGGTGAACCCCCTGGGGGTTGACCGTGACCATTACCCATCTAACTCCCACTACTACCATTCGCTTCATCCCAGACTCATTCCCCATTCACTTCTGTTTTCCATCGCCTGTGTAACCCTCGTCCCCCCACCCCCCGCCCATACAACAATAAGGTTTTCCAAGCCAATCATAACTCCCTAACCCCTTATACTGGATTTACAAACTTTTCTCTATTCTCCTCCAGCCATTTCTCTACCCCAAGAGGGGAATCAAAAAACAAAGTTCCCCCCAGAGCTGATACTCGTAATTTTGCCGGGTACAAAAGGGTGTAAGGGAGATTGAATTTCTGTAAAGCACGTTTTGATTGAATAAATTCTGCCCTTCTTTTCTGCAAGTCCGGTGAAAAGTCAGCATAGAAAGAAACTCTGGCCTCCTTGAAAAAAACAGACCCTGCCTCTCTAATTTTCCAAAGCAACACTACTTTATCTCTATAGTTGAGAAACCTTATAAGCAGAGGTCTGGGATGACCCCCTGCCAAAGGAGCTCTGAAGGGGACCCTGCGGGCTCTTATGACTGAAAAAGAGGCAGAAAATGATTCTCTCCCAAACAGCTCCACCAACCACCTTTCAATGAATTCCGGCGGGTCAGAACCCTCGCTTTTCTCCAGGAGTCCCACCAATCTCACGTTATCCCTTCGGCTCCTGTTCTCCATTTCATCTAATTTGGAAGCTTGTCTGGAAACCTGCTCCTTTAGTAGTTTCATTTCTTTAATCAAAGGGGATACATCATCCTCCAGTAGGCCCACTCTCTCCTCCAAGGCTGCTGTTCGCTCAGCGTTTTTCTGAAGATCTTGCCTAACCAATAACAGGTCTGCTTTTACACCCCTCATCTGATCGCAAAGTTCCTTAAGTGAGGAGTTACACACCCCTACAGCCATAAAAACATCCGTAAGTGTTGGTTCTTTCTCTGAAGGCAAGGTTGTGCCTGTACTAATCTCCAAATTTATATTTTGATCGTTTGACCCCAAGCCTTTTGAAATATGGGTTTTGGATGGTTGGGTCGCCTGTGGCCCCCCTGTTGGCATAGCTATTTGCTGACCTTGGCTTTTCCTATCGGGGACCCCCCCTGATGAGTTTTCGGTTGTACCCCCTTCTTTGGAGGGGTCACAGCTGAGGCGTGGGCATATTGCTCCAACTTAGCAGCTGCTAACGCTGCTGCTGAAAGTTGCGGGTTTTGTCTTTGGCGGATCGCAAGTTCTGCATTGTATGTTATTTATGCTTTATTTAGAGATTGGATATGAAAAAGAGGATAATCCAACAGGCAGATACTATGTGTATTATATGTTATTGCCTCAATACACTCCGCTATTTACACCGGATGGGGATACGCACCGTACGCCCCCCGCTCAGTGACACAGTATAGCTGGTAAGGGTACCGCCAGGCAGACCACTCCTTGGTTAACACCGTTGCCACGGGCCACAGGAGATTACAACGGTGCTAATACCATTAATACTAAACCCCTGAACCATTCACCGTATCCGCTCACTGACCCCCAATCAGCCAATCCTTCATTAAGCAATATAGCTTTGACACATATAAGTCCCTTAGGGGGGATTCTATGGGGGTGCAGGGCTTCCCATTCGGCATATACTCAAGATATTACATAAGGGGTATTTTTACCCTGACAGCCAGGGCTTACTAGCACAGAAAATCTGCTAGCCACCCCTCCAGCCGCCCTCCAGAAACGTCCGCAGCCTCACAGTCCACTGACCCCCTCACTATAACTTAGTGCAGAGTTAGTACAAAGTTCTTTTCCCCTCCTGTAATCGAAGCATGTACCGTTTTTTTTTTTTTAACCTTTGTATAGGGTGTTAAAGTGTTAATATGAGAAAAAAAGAAACAGATATAATGCAGTGCCGCTAGCAGTTACTTCCAGGTTTTCCCTGCTGCCCTTGATGTTACCTTGTTATGCAGCATATATACCGATATTGCGGACCACTTACTGTACCCCTTTACTTATGTTCTCAGCTGGTATGACTGCGTGATCCTAGGTATATCCAGATGCTTCTCATATCCCAGCTCTGCAGCTCTAGGTGGTTCAGAGTCTTCCACGTACGCCCGGAAGGCAGGCGTCCCCCCTCCGCACCGCACGCCTGCAGAGCGGGGGGCTAAAGAGAGGAGAGGGAGGCAACCGATCTTCCGAGGTCTCCACCGGCCTCCATCCAGGTCAGAGCACACTGACAGGGCACCTGTAAGGCACGTGTCAAGCCGGGCAGCTACACAGAGAGCGGAGCAGGGGGGAGGGAGAGCTACACAGCGTCCCTGCTCACTCCATCACACAGCGCCGCACACGCCCATCCGTCCGGTCACGCCCCCAACCCCCTAACTGGTCTCTGTGTATTAATGAAGGTAATATTTTCGAGAGTCTATTGGCCAATATTTTTGTGAAAATTTTGTAATCCAAATTTAATAGGGCAATAGGGCGATAATTGTCAGGGATAGATGGATCTTTGCCTGGTTTGGGTATTACTGTGATATGCGCATGTAAAAACTGAGATTGGGGTAAGGTACCTTTAAGTAAGGAGGAAAATAAATTTAACATGTGTGGGGATAGTATTGGAAGGAAAGTTTTGTAATATAAATAGGGGAGTCCATCCGGGCCTGGCGCTTTGCTTGAGGGGAGTCGTTTAATCACATACGCCAATTCCTCAGCAGTGATTGGCATGTTAAGTGAGGATAGCTGCTCTGGGGACACTAGCGGTAGTTTCAGAGACGATACATAGGTGTTGAACTTCTCTTGTGAGAACTGTGTTGACTGGTCTGAGCCTAGGCAATTGTAAAGATTATGATAAAATTCTCCAAAAACTTTTGACATTTTCTGAGGAGAGTAAGTAGGCGTACCATCAGACTGTACAATATGGTCAATACAATATGGTCAGGGATTGATAGAAATGGTCATGGTTTTAACTTTTGGACTAGCATCCTATGTGGCTTATCTGCGAACTCATAAAATCTCTGTTTCGACCACAACATGGCTCTAGAGATTCTGCCTATATCCAAAGCCTAATTTGGTTTCGAATAGATATTACTGTACGGAGGCGTGCTATCGTGGGAGATTGGAGCAAATGCATCTCTGCCGAGCGAAGTCGGGTTAGAAGATCTAGTTTTTGCTGAGTTCATTCCTTTTTCTTGCGTGAACCAGCAGAGATGCATTCACCTCTAAAGAAAGCCTTATGGGCTTCCCATAAGGTAGATACACTTGAGACAGAACCTACGTTTAGCTGAAAATATTCAGCGAGTTTCAATTGGAGTTGATTATTAGTGTCAGTATTCTGCAAAAGGGACTCGTTCAGTCTCCAGTGGCATGTCTTGGGTGATGCTGAGTGTATGGCTAAATCTAATGTAATAAGTTTGGGACTTTGAGTGAGGCATGGGGCTGTGCCTCCATCCCAAGTACAAGAAAAAAAGGGGGGGGGCGAATGGGACTTTAAATGGGGCAATAGACAGATTGGGGTAAGGTAAAAAATTGTGTGTTCAAGTTTATTGTATAGAAAAATCCTGGTATATAACACATGTGAAGGGTTATGTGTGCATGCGCACAGGACATAGCCTACATACATACATGTGTATAAAGACAGTCATCATAAAGTCTAACAATAAATAGCTGTTACAAATATAATGTACAAAATATACATATATACTGGGAAGCACAAAACACATGATAATGAAAGGTGAGTATAAAAAATATGATATATAAGATGCATCAAGAAGTTAATCAGGGTAAGATCCTATTTAAAGCCCAGTGGCTGCATCCATGGTGTCCGACGCGGTTCTGTGAATACACTTCTATACAATAAACCTGAACACACAATTTTTTACCTTACCCAATCTTTCTACTGCCTCATTTAAAGTCCCAATCGGCCCCATTTTTTTTTTCTTGTACTTGGGATGGAGGCACAGCCCCATGCTTCACTCAATGTCCCAAACTTTTTCCATTGCAACCTTTACTAGGGATGGAGGCAGTCAACAGTTGCAGGCAGTCATCCCCTGCCAGCTTTGTTTGGGGTTTATCCATGTGTGTTAGTGCACCTTAATGGTCCACACATACACCTTTGTGCAACCACCATGTTGCTCAAATTCTGGGCGCACTGCACACAATCCAGCATGGTGGCTACTTTCTGGGCTTTGGGTTGTACTTTTCCTGGAGCTGCAATGCGCTCTGCGTGCCCTCCCCATCCCCCCACGTCCGCACCCTTTTGGGCTTGGTTTGGTGTGGGGGATTGGGCGGGTGCTCACATCGCATCGGCGCCACGCATTGCTCCCGCGCATAATGTCACCGTTGTGCGGGCGCGTATTTTTCCATCCTTTGCCGATGTAGCTGGACGCAGTGGCGTCAGTCTGGGCGGGTCCCTGCCGCTCTGGCAGGGGCCCCCCCACGCATCATCGGCCTGTAGCGTGACGTTGGTGGCAATCACTAACGCAGGCAGGATGCTTATCAGGCGTCACCTCGGGCACAGTCCTCTCTCTCCCACACAAGTGCAGATGCCAGTGCTTGTTCTAAGCACTTCCAAGGTAACACCCCACGACTTTATTTTATTTCCCTACTCCTTTTACTCTTAAGTCATAGTATCCTTGATTACTTCTATGGATCTACTTATCAATTTCAGATACTCATCCACCACCCTGACCTATCATTGGCTATGATGTGGAGGAGATGGTTGCGCTCTGGGGATGATGCCGGTGTGAGCCTGTTTTGCGTTGGATTGCTTGCCACCTCAGCTCCGGGGGAGGGCATTTTTCCTTGCCCAATCCTTGCCTTATACCACAGCTTCGTTACATCGAGAGTACCCAGAAACTGACACATTGTCCTTTCTGGTTGTATCTATTTCTACTTTTTGATGGTTTTATACCTTGTAATTTCAGAAAACCTGTAGCATCCTCCCCTGAAGAAGTGTATTCACAGAAACGCGTCGGACACCATGGATGCAGCCACTGGGCTTTAAATAGGATCTTACCCTGATTAACTTCTTGATGTATCTTATATATCATATTTTTTATACTCACCTTTCATTATCATGTGTTTTGTGCTTCCCAGTATATATGTATATTTTGTACATTATATTTGTAACAGCTATTTATTGTTAGACTTTATGATGACTGTCTTTATACACATGTATTTATGTAGGCTATGTCCTGTGCGCATGCACACGTAACCCTTCACATGTGTTATATACCAGGATTTTTCTATACAATAAACTTGAACACACAATTCTTTACCGTACCCCAATCTGTCTACAGCCTCATTTAAAGTCCCATTCGCCCCCCCTTTTTTTTTTAATCTAATGTAATAGGGGCATGATCAGACCATGTAATGTGGCCTATTTCGGAAGCAACTAAATAAGGTAATAAGGGTGCAGTGATTAGAAAGTGGTCTAGGCGAGTGTACAATTTGTGTGTGGGGGGTCAAAGGATATATACCTGTTGTGTGGGGTGTTTCACCCTCCATGTATCGAATAAGTTATATGAGCGCGTCAGTTTCCGAAACGAGGTGGACATCTTGTGAACTTGGAGCGTGGGGTGTTTTGGAATAGGGCATGCCTATCCTTACTGGGGGACATACATAGATTGAAATCACCTCCAATTATTGTAAAAGGTTGTGGGGAAGACTGTAATCTTTTGAGAATTTTTGTGAGGAAGCCGATCTGCCCCGAGTTAGGGGCATAGACGTTGACCAATGTAAGGGGTGTTTTGTGGTGGACACAGTCCAGGAGGACATACCTACCGTGGTGGTCCAGTGTTGAGGTAATGATTTTCAATGGACAGGATCATTTGTTCAGAATGGCTACACCGGCCCTTCCCGAGGGGTCGGAGGCCATGTATGTAGTAGGATATATTTTAGAGGCAAATTTGAAGGAGCCCCCTGGGCAAAAATGTGTCTCCTGGACCATGACCACGTCAGCCCCTGAGGCCTTGAATTCCTTCAGAGCCAACCAACGCTTTTGAATGGAATTCAAGCCCTTTACGTTACATGAAAACATTTTTAAAGCTATACGACAATTTGAAACAGAGCAGTAAGCGTTTTTTTAACCTGGCATAGGAATTTAATCCACCACACTATGAGCAATCTGCAATGAAACATATGTAAACATTTCTTAAAGAACAAGTAGACAGTGATTGAATATTTATCATCAGGGTAGTAGAATCTTACCATACTCAAACATGTAGGCAGGTCAAAAAAGGACCTGATAAAAGAAAAAAAGAAAAAAGAAAAAAAGAAACACATAAAACCAAAACAGGCATTTTGTAAGCCTGAAGGCGGGGAATCCTTCAGGAGACCCAAGTAGATTACCTTGGGTATATATGGGAGCATGACAGTTAGGTATAGCTTTAGATCGTAGCCTGGTCTTTTAAGAAATATCTAACCTCGAACAATATAAACAAGAAGTAGTAATCAAAAATATAAAGAGCACCACTTACTGGTGGGTAACCACCACTTACGAGAGTCAAAGGAAGACAGAAATCTGCAAAACAGATAACACATGTGTGGAAAAAATTAGGCCAAAAACATAAACATAAAAACTTCGTTTTCCAACCATTTCAGAGGAGAAGAAAGATTTAGAGGGAGAACTCCCCCTGAAGGTACCCGGGGAAATCATCTGGAATCCCGGGTATCTGGGAACAAAAAAGAAAGAGGTGCAAGGGAGGAAGTCCCTGGAGCCTCAGGTAGGTGGTCTAGATGCATTGGAGAGTTGCGGTGTAGAGAAGACCTTCTGTTGTCTTCGATGTACTGGGGTCCAGAAGGCTGCTGGAGCTTGAAGTGGCTTGGAGGTCAAAGGAGGTGGAGGGAGCTGGAGCTCTTCTTCCGGAACCGGTGGTAATCCCAAGTTTCGGGTGAAGGCCTCACATTCATGAAGATCTCTAATGGAATATTGTGTGCCATCTTTGGATGCTGAGAGCCAGAATGGGAAACCCCATCTGTAGGGGACTTGGTGCAGTTGGAGATGAGCCGTGATTGGACGTAAATTGCGTCTTTTTGCTGAGGTGATGGGGGAGAGGTCACTAAAGATTTGGAGCTTGGATCCTTTGAAGTCAATGCGATTTTTGTTACGTGTGGCTGCTGTTAGAGCTTCCTTGCTGTCATAATAGTAAAAATGTACTATTATGTCTCTCGGGTTGGAACCTGGAGGAGGTTTGGGAGCTAAGGATCTATGGGCTCTATCAAGTCTCCAATCAATATCAGGTATATGTCCGTAGCTCTTTATCAGTAACAGCCTCCGGAACTCCACGGATCCGCAGATTCAAACGACGTTCTCTGTTCTCCAAATCTTCCTGTTGGAGTTGTATCTGGGAAACAGTATGTTTGACGAATGCGTTTTCTTCCTCATGTGCATGCATATATTGGCCAGTTTCGTCAAATTTAGTTTCCAGGGTGGCGGTACGCTCACCCAGTTGATCAATCTCTCCTCTGAGCTCTTGAGCAATCTTCCCAACCTCTTTAGCTATATTTCGTGTTAGATCTTGTAGAAGCGTCTGCAGTTTCAGATCTAAGACTGTTACCGTGACTATTTCAGTGCGATTCACCCGCTGATTAGCACTTCCTGTGTGAAATGTACCTGGCTTGGAGGCTAATGGGTCAGCAGAGTCAGTCGGTTCTGTGGGTATATGTGAGGCTGGGGATTGCGATCTGTATAGAAAACGATCCATGTTTTGTGCTGACTTTAGTGGTGGCAAAAAACCTTGATAGACGTACTTCTGAAATCCTATTTTGCCCATGTAGTGCCCGGCTGTGTCCAGGGAAATTCTAATATGATCCTGTTACAGTACTCGAGCCTGGGGGGCACTGGAGGCTTCACAGGCCTCAAGATGGCGGACAGCCGCGGGTGTTTGGAGCTTGTTGCCTCGGGTCCTCCGGCAGTCCCTCGGGTTCCCACACAGCTCAGTCTCTGCTCAAGGATAATCCCTACGGATGTAGGTGGGTTAGCCTGTTTCTGCTCCACTGATCGTGGAACTCGAGCCGGGGGATGTAGGAGAACTCACAGGCCTCAAGATGGCGGTGGATCTCTGTGATGTGGCTGCGGCCTAACAGCGACTCAAACGGCCGGCCGGGCTCCACAATTTCCCCAGGGGCTGGTGTAGGAGAAGTCCAGTGACTGTTGGGGAAGGTTTGGAAGCTCACCCAGTTGCTGGTTTTGCAGAATGATCGTGGATTGTTGAAGGGTTGGAGGAGCTTCACAGCAGCACGTCCTTTCCCTTCAACGTCTGGACACGCCCCTCTATATCAAGATTTTTTTCTGACTGTGGCACACAAGGGGTGGATCTATCGAATGCTTTGTAAATGCAGTGCATTTCACATTGGCAAAACTATCTGTCTAAGACCAGCCTTTTTCAACCAGGGTGCCCAGGCACCACGGGGTGCCTTGGCAAAAATGCCTAAAAATTTGATCAAAAATTCTATACAAGTCAGGAGGTGGATGAAGCCTACTTTTTAGTTACACAAAGCCACAGGTTTTCATTATGCACCATTACGACTTTAAAGACACTGGTATCCTAACAACCAATGATGTCATCATTTTATAAGGAGGATGCCTGCCGCCTGCACAGCATCCTTGTTTGACCCTCTCCTGCCTCTCTCCCTCAGCACCGGGATCACATTAGCTGACTGATGGAGATAAATTGTGAGAGAATTGAGACACTGGAATACTAGTCAGTACCAGTGTGCAAAAGTGTATTTGCTTTGGATGAAAAATCTTCTCTAACGTTGGGTGTCCTACATGTGGCTATTGCTGCATGTAAAACTATTAGAATCATTTTTTACATTTTAGAATGGGGTGCCTCCAAACTGTCCATAATTTTAAAGGGTGCCTTGACTGAAAAAAAGTTGAGAAACGCTGGCTTAGACAAAGGATTAATGATCATATTTACTATTCAAGCAATGAAAAAACAATCACTTCTATCAGTCGGCACATAGAACAACATCATAGATTTGATACATCCTTTATCAAATTTCTGGTATTGGATGTAATAAAAAGACCCACGTACCAAGGATTGGGATAAGGCCATTTTACAAACAGAAACAAAATGGATCAAATGTTTAAATGCTATGATTTCCCTCAGATTTCCATAAGTCTTGTCTTATAAACTTTTTTGTGAACCATATGGTTACCTGTTTATAACTTATTTGCACACAGTAGCTTACTTTGGATGATAACTTTTTTGAAAATGATGAGCTGATTCATTATGACCCCATAAATAGCGATGTCAGGGTGTGGTGCATTTTGCTTCCCCCTCCGGTTACCATTACATGCTATAACTATGGCTATGTGGCTTGTTTATGATACAAGAACAAATATCATGGTGTCTATAATAACCCATTTACCATGTATCCATACTATCCTGTAAACTCATCTATGTATACTAATGTGATCATATGGTAATTTTTTGGTTGTACATTGAGTTTGTATGTTTTTTTTTGCGTGGGCTGGTGTCTGGACGTGGTTATGTCCCGGCGGGGATGTGTCCTTCTTGCATGGAGTGGTGCTGTGTGTGTGTGTGGGGGAGAGCCTATGCCTCTTGCCTGACCCACCTTTTCTCATCCCCATGTGGTGGCTTGGAGCCAGTTTGAAAATATTTTCCCAGCCTGCTCTGTATAATCATGCAAATATGACATCTGCGCAGTAGAAGGCTGGGCCGGATGACATCATCTGTCTGGTTTGGAGGTACATCTATGTTAGAGGGGTATTTATGGGAGCAAAGGGGGATACAATTTAAGCTGCATCCTGTACCCTGGGCAACTTCTTTGTTGAAAGCTATATAGGTATGGACTTTTGATACTCTTGCAATATTGATGAGAATTTAATTTTGATCAAGTGTGGTTAACTAGTTAATTGTTGTGGACCTATAGGTAACCCCTCCCATTGTTGAACAGTAGGGGTGCTGAAATTAATCGCTGCATCGCGATTCGGGTGTCCCCGATGCGACATCGATGCATGCGACCCTAAAAATTGATTTCTTGCCCCGCCCCCTCCCGGGAGAGCGCTCCGTGTGTAAAGCTGTTACTAGTGTGTGTATATTTCGCTCATGTGACTCCTGGCCGCGCCTCCCTCATCTCACGTCTCTCCTGATGTCAGCCCCACCCACTGACTGGAGCTATCAGGTCAGAAGAGAGACGGGCAGGGCTGACATCAGGAGGGACGTGAGAGGAGGGAGGCGTGGCCGGAAGTCACATGAGCGGAATATACACACACTAGTAACAGCTTTACGCACGGAGCGCTCTCCCGGGAGAATTCCCTGCTGACCAAGTCAGGAGAGACATGAGACGTGAAACCACCGGCGGCTGGAATGGAGATCGGTGGTAGATGGTGAGCAGGCAGATCGTCCTTCTCATTACAGGCTGCCACCAGCACCGGCAGAGCAGCATGTAAGTACAGAGGGGGAGGGGGTGCTGTGACACAAGTCCATATCATAGAATTGTCTTCTATGTGCCTTCATCACACCACAACTCTGCATTATTGTCTGCAGTCTTTGACCATCTCCTGTTCCATGTCTGCAGTTTTTGACCATCTCCTGTGCCATGTCCGCAGTCTTTGACCATCTCTTGTGCCATGTCCGCAGTCTTTGACCATCTCCTGTGCCATGTCCGCAGTCTTTGACCATCTCCTGTGCCATGTCTGCAGTCTCTGACCATCTCCTGTGCCATGTCCGCAGTCTCTGACCATATCCTGTGCCATGTCTGCAGTCTCTGACCATCTCCTGTAGCATATCCGCAGTCTCTAACCATCTCCTGTAGCATGTCCGGAGTCTCTGACCATCTCCTGTAGCATGTCAGCAGTCTCTGACCATCTCCTGTAGCATGTCCGCAGTCTCTGACCATCTCCTGTAACATGTCCGCAGTCTCTGATCATCTCCTGTAGCATGTCCGCAGTCTCTGATCATCTCCTGTAGCATGTCTGCTGTCTCTGATCATCTCCTGTAGCATGTCTACAGTCTCTGATCATCTCCTGTAGCATGTTCGCAGTCTCTGATCGTCTCCTGTAGTATGTCTGCAGTCTCTGGCCATCTCCTTTAGTATTTTGGAAGAGAGCCTGGAGCTCCTTTGCTGTCTATTTTTTTCTTAAGAACAGATAGAATTAAAAAATGGAGTTCTCCTGACTACTTGATTTTTTTTTAATGAAAACCATGAGCACTTGCGGCTGTAATCATGATGCATCGTGATGCATCGCGGAATCGAATCGAATCATTGACTTGATAATCGTAATCGAATTGAATCGTGAGGCCAGTGAAGATGTGTACCCCTATTGAACAGCATACCATTATTTAATAATGAGTGCATGCCTTCTTAGCCCCTGAATATTTTTAAGGTAATGTACATGTGGTGACCATTTCACTGTTGGTGTGCTGGCTACTTAGTTTTGTGTTTTCATTATTTGACACCTGGTATTCATATATTTGTGTTTATCAGATTATTGCCATACATGGAACTCAGAGAATTATGAGAACATAATACTACTCAGCTGGTTACCTGGGTGTATTGTGGATAATCAATTGAGCATACCTCAGATCCAAAGTATCTTTGAAATTATTCGAATTATATTGAGGTAAGAGCAATTCACCTGTACAATATTAGGACCAGGGAGTATTTCATAATTATGAATATATTGGTTTATCTTCTTATATATCGGGTTTGGTTCTTTCCCTCTTTCTCGCTGTATACCTTCATGCCCACTCAGGAGCATTTTTATAGGCTGGACGTTATCCATACAACTGAGAATAAATCATGTAATCTTAGTGAGTATGGGTACATAAATGTAACAAATAGAAAAGTCTGGCACTAATAATTGCCAAGCAATTGGAGTGTACATATAATGAAATCAATAAAACTTAAGTCCCATACTCCTGCTGCTGTGTGTTATTGAACTGAGTGAAGTTGAAACCAAACAGAAAAAAAGGTCATCTACAAAGCCAGTAGTCTCTGGGGTAAAATAGTGCCAAATATAAATGTACTCCAGTAGCTGATACCTATACACTGCTCAAATGTCAAGGGATGGGAAATCATGCCAGTGTCAATACTTACTAGGGAATCAAATGTCCTCCATCCCAAAAAGAAACCAAATGGTTAATAGGATAATTGCCAAATTATATCACTACAAATGGATGTGTCCATAATGAGTTACATTATTGAAACTGTAACCATAAAAATAAACCATTTCCACAACGATATGATCAGGGACGGAAAGATGGGAGAGCTTACATATTGCCCAGTACCATAGCGGGACTGTGTAGTTGTTGTCTATATTTTGTAAAACTGGAATCCTTACATGTTTTCATATTTACATTTAGATAGGAAATGTTTTTCTGATCTCCACATGCTTGTGAAGAAGAAGGTAAAATGTAGATCAGTGGGGGGGCGTGTCCTGATGTGAGCACAGGAGGACGTGTATCTGGGGAGCTCCGGGCATCCTGATCTGAATCCTTCGCCATCCGTGCATCTGCCTTGTCAAATCAGGCTGATACCCTGCCAGCCCGTTCCTCTGTGTCCCCTGCCTTGTCCTTGGTCAAAATTGCGGAGTCTCTCCCCCCCGGGGCCGTCTGTACACCATAGATTCCAGGCACCTGCGGCTGCCGCCATCTTGCAGGCCTTTGCCACTCTGAGGAGATCTGATCCCGGCCGGACTGGAGGTAAGGGACTGTCCTCCATCCATCCATCCACATCTGCCTGCCCATCCACCTGCCTAGTGCGGTCTGGAGGCCCGTTTGGCTGCTAGGGACGTCCGTGGCGGCCGCGGCCTAGCACGGCCTAGTACAGCCTGTAAAGCACTGTTGTTTCCTGAGCCACTATCCGGCCGGGGGGGCGCCACGGCCGGCCTGCCCGAACTCAGGCGCGTGGATCCTCTGTCTCCTCCTGCCCTGCCATCCATCCACACTCCTGCCATCCACCCACACCCCTGCCAAGGCCTGGTGTGCTGCCCAGCAGAGACTGCTTACCTGAGCTGGCTGAAAACTCCTGGGGCCTAGTGTTTGTCATCTACCACCCTTCTGCCTCTCATACTGCCCTGGACCCTCTCCACCCTAGTGCCCCCAGCATCACATCCTCACCACCTGGTCTCTGCCTCTGTGTCTGTGGTGAAGTTGTGAGCTGCTGGCGAACACTGACGACCGGCCCAGCATGTTCTCTCCTGGGGCTCAGCGCCTGCTGCCAGCTTGATCGCCCTCTAATTGCCTCCTGCGTGCTCACCTGGGCATGGATAAATATCCCATATAGGGGGGCGTGACCGGATGCGGGAGTGAGAGGGTGTGTGTGAGTTCCCCTCTCCCTCCGCTCTGACCAGCTAAGATACAGGCCGAGTGAATGCAGGCTGGCCGGCGGCAGGAGAACGCAGTTGAATCTGGCTATACTGTGCCTCAGAGATAGGTGTTCCTGTACATACCTGGCTCCAGCGCAGGCGCGGGCTTGGAGGACGGGACAGAGGGGGTGGCGTGAGAGGCCCCTCTAGCTTGTCAGCGGCCAACGAGGAGACCGGCTTCAATAGCAGCAGCGTCGGCATGTGTGGAGGCGAGAGGGCTTGGAGGACGGAACCATAGGGGTGGTGTGAGAGGCCCCCCTTCGGCACGTCAGCAGCCAACGAAACAGACTGGACTCAGAGGTAGCAGTGGCGGGGAGCGGAGCGGTGAGTGGCCAACAAAAGTAAAGAGGTAACGCTGTGAACCTGGGGATGAGCGCGAAGACGTCAGTCACAGGTGAAAACTCTTCCTTCTGTCCTCACACGCCATATTTGCCATATATGATTTTTTATTCCTAGTTCTTAATTGAAGAGACTTGAACTAACTGAGCTTGCAATATGAAATCTTGGCTAAAATGAATTTGTTGCTTTAACAGTTACTAGTGTTAAAGACACTGTACCTGAAACACAGAAAATAGCAGCCCCAGTCCGGGGTGGGAGACGGACAGGGAGCTGGTTTGTGAGGCAGTCTTAACAACAACAGAATTATTAGAACCAGTGGAATGGTGATTAAAAGTTGATTTCTAGAACATTAGCTGCAATTTGGATTATATTACTTACTCGTCTACCTATTGCCCTATTCGCTGCTAAGCTGGTGTTGTGGTATTAGAGGTGAGCAGTGGGATTTTTTCTTGTCATTACTTTCAATCAAAATCAGCAGTATGGGATAGCACTAACCACAGTCCAAATTAATAAAAGGAAGGCTGAGACCTGGAGGCCTAAAACACTGCAAATTGGTGCCGTAGTATTGGACAATAAAATGGAAAATTGGTCCTAGTCCTATTTTTTTCTTTTTCCTTTTTTCCTCTTTTCCCTTGATAATACACTATGGCAGGGAAGCGGGCAGCAGAGGAGAAGGCAAACCAGCACCAGTTACAACATCAGCCACAACAAGAAGGAGTCCAGGTCACACGCTCTGCAAAAAAACAGACAAACCAAGCAAAAGCCGCAGCGGCAGCCGCAGCAGCGGCAGCGGCGAAGCTAGAGCGAATCGCTAGAACCTCCCTCTCACCAGTAAAATCCCTACAACCAACTCAAACAGGAACCTCGGCGGTTAGGAAAAACCAAAGCAGTGGACTGTCATCGGCAGTGGCAAGCCTGATGGCAGTGCCGCCTACAAAAGAACAAGGAGCAGGGAAAGTCATCATAAGCGGTGATACAGTAATTAAAAAGCTACCTAATATAACCGAGGCAGATATGGAGGAAGAAGTAGAGGAGTTGAAGAGCCTACAATGAGGGATCTCCTATATGCGATAACTGCATGCAAGGAATAAATTACTGGCCTGGATATCCAGTTGAAAGGCATAAAGGAGGAACTTGCAGTGTTGGGAGGCAGGCTGAAAGAGACAGTGGAAAGAACAACGGTCCTAGCGGAAAGACTTATGCATTAGACAAGACATAACTGAGATGAAGAAACATATAAACAACCAGGCAGCCAAAATAGATTAATTAGAAAATAGAAATCGGAGAAATAATGTAAGAGTATTGAGTATTGAGCGTGCCCACCGAGTCCCCTTTAAACCCCGTCAGGGAAAGGAGTACCCAAGACCCATAATTTTGAAAATGTTTAACTTTAGAGATAAAGTATCTCTGCTCCGGAAGGCAAGAGAAATGGGAGAGATCCTCTATAAGAGGGTAAAAATTTCATTATATCAGGACTTTTCTCCAGATCTGCAAAAACGCAGAGCGGCATATATGCCGATTAAACGCACGCTACAGCAAAACAAGATGGTCTATGCATTGCTGTACCCCGCCCGTTTGAGAGTAACCACAACGAATGGTATACACTTCTTTGATTCTCCACGGAGTGTGGAAGAGTGGCTGGAGGATAATGGGAAAACAGCACGGAATATAGGAGATGAGAGACTAGAGACTAATTAGACCTTTTTTTTTTTCTTCTCTGGACTCTGCAGCTGGTATAATATAAAAGTTAAATTCTTGAAGGCACAGGGGTAGAGGGAAGGGAGAGGGAAAATAATGATAATAATCAACAATTAAAGAAATAAGAAATAAACGAATAATAAATTATAATAAGTAAAGCACGGATTAGGGAGTTAAGTGGGAATGGAATAAAGTAGAAGGATAGACATACACTAATTAGATTAAAGTGGAGCTGGTACGATAAAAGTATTTAATTTAAAAGCACAAAAATGATTGCACACAAATAGCACTAAATGGTCAGAGAGGGGGGTAGGGGGTGAGTTAGGGATCCCTGGAGAAAGGGGGTAAAGAGATGTATGGTATAGGTGAGGTTTGTTGGTGCAGTATGGGGAATGAGTGTAGGTGGGAGGTCAGGGAGGGAGGGGAAGGGGAGGGAGGGAGGGGGGAGGGGTGAGGCAGGAGGGTGTGGGGTGGAAAAGGGGGAGGGGAGGGTGGGTAAGGGAGGGGCGGGAGGGGGATGTTTAATGCAAATGAATAATGGAAGATATCACAAACATAAGTTTAGCCACAAATGTTCTTTATGTCTCACTACTGATAAGCGGGGGAAAAAGGGGAAGGTATGTAGATATGTATTGCACTCTGGCAGGGTCCTAGGGGTAGGCAAAACTCAGAAGGATAATTGTATCTCAATGTATTATTTATGTTGTTGCTTTTGGTTTTATAATCACTGTAACTGGTTTGCTTTCTTATATGAGTAAGGGGAGGAAAAGAGGTATACTATTAATGACATGGAATGTGAGGGGGTTGGGGGACAGAGATAAGAGAAGTGCAATGTTTAGATATTTTGATAAAATGAAACCTCAGATAATCTGTTTGCAAGAAACGCATATGCGCCCCAACTCTGTTCACCTACTGCGCTCACGGAGATATGCGATACAGTTCCACTCTATGCACACTTCATACTCAAGGGGAGTTAGTGTAATGGTCTCCTCAGATGTCTCCTTTGAGTGCTGTGTAAAACTAATGGACTAATATGTATAATTGCCTCTATATATCCCCCCACCATTCTCCTCAGTTCCCCTTGGTTGCCTATCGCAATTCATGGCCTTACATCCGGATGTCCCAGTATTAGCATTGGGAGACTATAATAATATCTTGGACAAATCCAAAGATAGAATGTCCTTGACACCCAGAAGTGTGAGACAGACAGCTGGCAAGACGGCTTTTGCTGCCTTGCTTTTGGAACTGGGACTTCGGGATGTATGGAGAGAGAGGCATGAAAAGGACAAATGTTATTCATGCTATTCTGCAACACATGATGGTTTTTCCCGTATCGATCTGGGATTAGGGAATGAGGCACTTTTGCAGCGGGTGGAGGACTCAGCTTATGAGCCGCGCCTACTATCTGACCACTCTCTATTTTGGGTACGGCTAGACACTACTGGAATGCCGGGACGCCCCTTATGGAAAGTGAACCCTTATTGGTTAACTTTGTTCCCGCAGGTAGATGGAACGAGAGGGGCACTACGGGAATTTCTGCAATTTAATAGGGGATCAGCCAGTTCAGCGGTAGTATGGGACACACTCAAAGCATTCTTGAGGGGATGTCTCATTAAAGAAATTGTGGGAATTAAAACTTGATCCAGGGAATGGGAGAATAGGGTGCGGGAAGAAGTGAAAGAAAGGGAACTGGCGTTAATAATGGACCCATCAAAATCTAATCAAGAGTCCTGGAAGGAGGCCCAAGTAGTATACAACTCGGTATGGTTATCTGCAGCAGAGAAGAGAAGATATTTTCAGCAACAGAGTTATTTTGAAGAGGGGGAAAATACTGGCCGCATTTTAGCCCTTATAGCCAGAGAGCAACGGGAATCTACCAACATCTTAGCCGTGAGGGCTGAATCTGGGGAGAGGCAGACCCTTAGTTCAGACATTTTAAATAGCTTTCAGCAGTTTTACAAGGATTTGTACTCTAGTAAAACTAGATATATTCCATCTGATTTGGTACAGTTCTTACAAACCTGTCAGATTCCGCGGTTAACGGAGGCGGACAGGGAGATGTTTAACCGTCCAATTACACTAGCTGAATTAACATAAGCTTTGGAGGGGGCAACGCACCATAAATCCCCAGGCCCAGATGGGATACACGGCGGAGGTATACTCTCATTATAGGGAGGACCTCTTACCATCACTGTTGCAGGCTATAACGGAGGCTGGGGAAGTGGGTAGCTTGCCAGATAGTATGCAAGAGGCAATAATAACAGTACTTTTAAAGCCAGGAAAAGACAGACTTCTATTGGACTCATATCGCCCAATTTCGCTATTAAATGCTCTGTGGAAGCCTTACACATTTACCCCTTCGAGGTCCCAAGGCTCCATATGATTTGACCACCTCCATGCACACGACTCTAAGGGCCTGGAGGGCAGGACTGGAACTTGAGAAGTTCCCACGACATGCAGTCTCCCCGCACACTCCCCTTTGGAACAATCCTACTCTACCCCATCTCTACTCATTACCAGACCCAAAATATGGGCCAAATGCGGTATTAAACTGATATCTGACCTCACCACCGGCACCGCCATACACCCCTTCAATCACCTGGTATCCCAATACAATGTGCCTCCCTCGCATCTATTTCGCTATATGCAACTGTCTCATGCGTTTAAAGCCCAAATAATACCCAACGACACGCAAATAGTGCAATGCGATCTGGAGAGGGTCACAAGATATGAATGCACCAGGAAACCGACCTCGGTCCTTTATGCACATCTCCTCAGTTTCCTCTCCAGATCTGTCAAAGCTCCGGCAGCGATGGACACAGGATATCCCGACACTAGACTCCGAGGATTGGGAGGACATGTGGGATTTCCCCTTCAAAATCCTGGTCTCACTTCGAGACCGTCTCATACAATACAAAATACTACATTGGGCATATCTCACCCCATTTAGATTGCATAAGATGAGAACCTCCCTATCCTCGGAGTGTTGGAGATGTACTGGCGATCCAGGTGATTTTATACACATTTTCTGGTCCTGTCCAGCAATTAAAAACTACTGGTCAGAAGTACTATCTGTAATACAAGAAGTGGTGAGAGCAGATATAGCTCCAACCCTGCAGATCTGCCTTCTAGGTCTAGTTGAAGAATTAGCCCCCAGGATAGCAGAGAGAAACCTCATAGGGCTCCTGCTCTTTTATGCAAGGAAAATGATCACTCTCTGCTGGAAAAAACGTGCCCCGCCATCCATATTGTTATGGAAAACACATGTCAATAAAGTACTACCACTCTATAAGAAAACCTATCAAAATAGGGGATGCCCCAAGAAATATGATAGAGTGTAGGAATGAGCCGAACACCCCCCGGTTCGGTTCGCACCAGAACCTGCGAACGGACCGAAAATTCGCACGAACGTTAGAACCCCATTGACGTCTATGGGACTCGAACGTTCAAAATCAAAAGTGCTCATTTTAAAGGCTAATTTGCATGGTATTGTCCTAAAAAGGGTTTGGGGACCCGGGTCCTACCCCAGGGGACATGTATCAATGAAAAAAAAAACTTTTAAAAACGGCCGTTTTTTCGGGAGCAGTGATTTTAATGATGCTTAAAGTAAAAAAAAAAAAAAAGTGAAATATTCCTTTAAATATCGTACCTAGGGGGTGTCTATAGTATGCCTGTAAAGTGGCGCGTGTTTCCCGTGTTTATAACAGTCCCTGCACCAAATGTCATTTTTAAAGGAAAAAATCTCATTTAAAACTGCTTGCGGGTTTAATGTCATGTCGGGTCCTGGCAATATGGATGAAAATCAGTGAGACAAACGGCATGGGTACCCCTCCAGTCCATTACCAGGCCCTTTGGGTCTTGTATGGATATTAAGGGGAACCCCGCACCCAAATTAAAAAGTGTGGGGCCACAAGGCCCTATATACTCTGAACAGCAGTATACAGGCGGTGCAAACAAGACAGGGACTGTAGGTTTGTTGTTAAGTAGAATCTGTTTGTAATTTTGAACGGGTACATTTTTAACGTGTTTAGCTCCAGCCAAAAAATCTTTTTTAAGCTTTTTGGAAAACATAGGGAAGGGTTATCACCCCTGTGACATTTGTTTTGCTGTCTTTCCTCCTCTTCAGAAGATTTCACCTCACTTTTTGTCCCAATGACAAATGTTTTTTGAAAATTTTGTTTTTTTTGTGGAACAAGGATTGGAAAGCATCAGTGGAAAGGAGAAATGTTTTTCCCATATTAACTCTTACAGGAGAGAATTTCCCTTCCTAGGGGTAGATTTCATCTCACTTCCTGTTGTCTCCTTCCGTTTGCAAGTAGGAGTCGTTTGTAAGTTAGATGTTTGAAAGTAGGGGCCTGCCCTATATACTCAGCAGAAATTTGGGCCTTAGGTGTTGTTGTGGCCACAACACTGTAAGCCCTCACAGGGCCCTGCTGTGAAATATTAGATCAAGAATTGTAATTACATGCCCCTGTTGAACAAGGGCAGAAAAATTGGGCCTTTGGTGGTGGTGGTGCTGGTGCCACAACACTGTAAGTCCTCACTCGCTCTTGGTGGGTGCAGAAATGGGCCCTGCTGTGAAATATTAGATCAAGAATTGTAATTACATGCCCCTGTTGAACAGGAGCTGAAAAATTAGGCCTTAGGCACTAGTGCTGGTGCCACAACACTGCAACCCCTCACAGACACTCTAGTTGGAACGCAGGAACGAGCCCTGCTGCAAAGTATTGCATCAAAAATTGTAATTACACGCCCCTGTTAAACAGGGGCTGAAAAATTATGCCTTAGGCACTGGTGGTGGCCCCCAGAACCAAAAATGTTCTTACAAGCTATCAGCGTGATGATTGAGGAGGAAGAGGATAATTTCTCAGGGATAGTCACTCAGCATCAGTATAGGCAGTCTTTGAAGGGATCTGAGATTTCAAAAAAAAATATTCGTTTACATCAGCATCAGGTGCTTGGTAGCTGGTGGTGATCCAAGACTGATTCATTTTTATGAAGGTCAGTCGATCGACCGACGCACCCTGTGATCGGTTACAAAGCCTCCAGCAGCACTGAATGTGCGTTCCGAAAGAACGCTGGATGCAGGACAGGCCAGTAGCTCAATTGCATACTGTGCAAGCTCTGGCCAGTGATCCATCCTCAAGACCCAGTAACCCAGAGGATTTTCGGTGGGAAAGGTGTCCAAGTCTGATCTTGCCCCTAGGTATTCCTGCACCATGTAAAACAGACGCTGGCGATGGTTGCTGGAACTGACCATACCTTGGGGCTGCGGACCAAAAAATTGTCTGAACGCATCGGTCAGACGGCCACCTTCTCCACCGCTCCTTCTTTGACTGACCGAAGCCTCAGCAACACGTTGTCCAGAAACAGGAGTTTGTAACCTCCCAGTCTCTGGGAATGCGTTGCACAGACCTTTCTGCAAGACCTCCCGAAGATGTTTCATCCTATGCTCCCTCTGCGATGGCAAGATAAGGTCCGCAACCTTACCCTTGTAACGTGGATCAAGGAGGGTTGCCAGCCAGTATTGGTCCTTCTCCTTGATACCACGAATACGAGGATCCTTACGCAGGCTTTGCAGGATCAGGGAGGCCATGCAGCGTAGGTTTGCTGAGGCATTCGGTCCGGAGTCCTCTGGGTCTCTAAGGACGACATGGTCCGTAGCCACCTCCTCCCAGCCACATACAAGTCCATGTGTTTCTTGGGACTGATCCCTTAAAGACTGCTGCTGATGCTGAGTGCCAGGCTCCACCTCCATACTATCAGGTCCAAATAAATCTTCAAGGTAGAAAAGACTGCATGTTTGCAAAGGGTGATTCCAGGAGCCCACCACCACAGTAACAAATGGCCTCTCACCTGATGTTGTGGACCCTTTAATTATAGAGGGTCAGAAAACGCCTTTAGCATGTGATCAAATGGTATGCAGCTTTAATGAATCATCATCAAGGACCCAGTGCAGGACAATTTGTCCAGCTTGGCTTTATGTACATTAAATATTCATATGTGATATTCGGAGGGCTGAAAATCACTGTAGTAGCTCGTGATGGCACAAGGTGGATATTGTCACAATCTCCACTGCATCCAATCAGAAAACCCTTTGTATAAACTGTAAGCAGCTGTGTGCAGGGCAGCCTAGCTGAGTGCAGGAGGTAGTGGGCTAACAAGTGCATAGTCTCACTTCCAGCCTCTTTGATAAGTTTATTATGTGTACACAGACATACTAATGGCCTATAGCTGCACTAAGCTGGGATATATATATATATATATATATATATATATATATATATATATATGTACTGATACTGCAGCTAGCAAAATCAACTGCCTGCCTGTAGTATGAGAACACCACTTTAGCTGAACACTGTGCAGAGCTCGCAAAAAACTAACTTGTGACTTTTTTAGCTGCCTGCGGTAGTGATAGGATCAGGAAAACACCACCAACCTTCTACAGGTAGCTTTAAGTGAACACTGTGCAGAGCTCGCAAAAAAATAACTTGTAGGTTTAGCTGAACACTGTGAGCAGGACGCACAGCACTAACTTGTAGTTTTAGCTGAACACTGTGAGCAGGACGCACCGCACTAACTTGTAGGTTTAGCTGAACACTGTGAGGTGGACGCACCACACTAACTTGTAGTTTTAGGTGAACACTGTGAGCAGGACGCACCACACTAACTTGTAGGTTTAGCTGAACACTGTGAGCAAGACGCACTGCACTAACTGTAAATAGTCTAGCTGCATGACTGTAGTACCAATAGGATCAAAAGAACACCAGCAATTTTCTTCAGTTAGCTGTAAATACTGTAACAAGACAAGCCTGCCTGTCAGTAAGAAGATAACAGGAACAGATCTAGCTGAACACTGTGAGCAGGACGCACCCCACTAACTTGTAGGTTTAGCTGAACACTGTGAGCAGGACGCACTGCACTAACTTGTAGTTTTAGCTGAACACTGTGAGCAGGACGCACCGCACTAACTTGTAGGTTTAGCTGAACACTGTGAGGTGGACGCACCACACTAACTTGTAGTTTTAGCTGAACACTGTGAGCAGGACGCACCACACTAACTTGTAGGTTTAGCTGAACACTGTGAGCAGGACGCACTGCACTAACTGTAAATAGTCTAGCTGCATGACTGTGGTACCAATAGGATCAAAAGAACACCAGCAATTTTCTTCAGTTAGCTGTAAATACTGTAACAAGACAAGCCTGCCTGTCAGTAAGAAGATAACAGGAACGGATCTAGCTGAACACTGTGAGCAGGATGCACTGCACTAACTTGTAGCTTTAGATGAACACTGTGCAGAGGTCTCACTACACTAACTTGTAGGTTTAGCTGAACACTGTGAGCAGAACGCACAGCACTAACTTGTAGTTTTAGCTGAACACTGCGAGCAGGACGCACCGCACAAACTTGTAGGTTTAGCTGAACACTGTGAGGTGGACGCACCACACTAACTTGTAGGATTAGCTGAACACTGTGAGCAGAACGCACCCCACTAACTTGTAGGTTTAGCTGAACACTGTGAGCAGGACGCACCCCACTAACTTGTAGGTTTAGCTGAACACTGTGAGCAGGACGCACCCCACTAACTTGTAGTTTTAGCTGAACACTGTGAGCAGGACGCACTGCACTAACTGTAAATAGTCTAGCTGACTGACTGTGGTACTAATAGGATCAAAAGAACACCAGAAATTTTCTTCAGGTAGCTGTATATACTGTAACAAGACAAGCCTGCCTGTCAGTAAGAAGATAACAGGAACGGATCTAGCTGAACACTGTGAGCAGGACGCACTGCACTAACTGTAAATAGTCTAGCTGCCTGACTGTGGTACTAATAGGATCAAAAGAACACCAGTAATTTTCTTCAGGTAGCTGTATATACTGTAACAAGACAAGCCTGCCTGTCAGTAAGAAGATAACAGGAACGGATCTAGCTGAACACTGTGAGCAGGACGCACTGCACTAACTGTAAATAGTCTAGCTGCCTGACTGTGGTACTAATAGGATCAAAAGAACACCAGTAATTTTCTTCAGGTAGCTGTATATACTATAACAAGACAAGCCTGCCTGTCAGTAAGAAGATAACAGGAACGGATGTAGCTGAACACTGTGAGCAGGACGCACTGCACTAACTGTAAATAGTCTAGCTGCCTGACTGTGGTACTAATAGGATCAAAAGAACACCAGTAATTTTCTTCAGGTAGCTGTATATACTGTAACAAGACAAGCCTGCCTGTCAGTAGGAAGATAACAGGAACGGATCTAGCTGAACACTGTGAGCAGGACGCACTGCACTAACTGTAAATAGTCTAGCTGCCTGACTGTGGTACTAATAGGATCAAAAGAACACCAGCAATTTTCTTCAGGTAGCTGTAAATACTGTAACAAGACAAGCCTGCCTGTCAGTAGGAAGATAACAGGAACGGATCTAGCTAAACTGAATACAGTGTATATATATATATGCAACACCTGGGATGCATATATATACACAATACACTGTAAGTGCAGCTAACTGACTGACTGTTCCGCCTAATCTATCTAACTCAAATCAAATGACACTGTCTCTCTGTCTATCTCTTTCAACGCCGGAACACACACTACACAGGGCCGCCGTGTAGGCGGCCTTATATAGTGTGTGGCGTGTAGGGATGAGCTTCGTGTTCGAGTCGAACCCATGTTCGACTCGAACATCGGCTGTTCGACCGTCCGTCGAATTGCGAACGTTATGGGCCGTTCGCGCCAAATTCGTGTGGCGCGTCACGGCCCATAATTCACTGCGGCATCGCAGTGCATTGCTGGCTGATGATTGGCCAAGCATGCACTATGACCCGCATGCTTGGCCAATCACAGCGCCGTCAGTAGAGAGAGCTGTAATTGGCCAAAGCCAGGGTGGCTTTGGCCAATTATGGCTCAGGGGATTTAGTACACGCCCCACACTATATAAGGCCGCCTGCACGGCGGCCCTGTGTAGTGTGTTCCGGTGTGCTGATAGAGAGAGAGACAGACAGTGTCATTTGATTTGAGTTAGATAGATTAGGCTAGATCTGTTCCTGCTATTTACATTTAGTGCAGTGCGTCCTGCTCACAGTGTTCAGCTAGATCCATTCCTGCTATTTACATTTAGTGCAGTCAGTGCGTCCTGCTCACAGTGTTCAGCTAGATCCGTTCCTGCTATTTACATTTAGTGCAGTGCGTCCTGCTCACAGTGTTCAGCTAGATCTGTTCCTGCTATTTACATTTAGTGCAGTGCGTCCTGCTCACAGTGTTCAGCTAGATCCGTTCCTGCTATTTACATTTAGTGCAGTGCGTCCTGCTCACAGTGTTCAGCTAGATCTGTTCCTGCTATTTACATTTAGTGCAGTGCGTCCTGCTCACAGTGTTCAGCTAGATCTGTTCCTGCTATTTACATTTAGTGCAGTGCGTCCTGCTCACAGTGTTCAGCTAGATCCGTTCCTGCTATTTACATTTAGTGCAGTCAGTGCGTCCTGCTCACAGTGTTCAGCTAGATCCGTTCCTGCTATTTACATTTAGTGCAGTGCGTCCTGCTCACAGTGTTAAGCTAGATCTGTTCCTGCTATTTACATTTAGTGCAGTGCGTCCTGCTCACAGTGTTCAGCTAGATCCGTTCCTGCTATTTACATTTAGTGCAGTGCGTCCTGCTCACAGTGTTCAGCTAGATCTGTTCCTGCTATTTACATTTAGTGCAGTGCGTCCTGCTCACAGTGTTCAGCTAGATCCGTTCCTGCTATTTACATTTAGTGCAGTCAGTGCGTCCTGCTCACAGTGTTCAGCTAGATCCGTTCCTGCTATTTACATTTAGTGCAGTGCGCCCTGCTCACAGTGTTCAGCTAGATCTGTTCCTGCTATTTACATTTAGTGCAGTGCGTCCTGCTCACAGTGTTCAGCTAGATCTGTTCCTGCTATTTACATTTAGTGCAGTGCGTCCTGCTCACAGTGTTCAGCTAGATCCGTTCCTGCTATTTACATTTAGTGCAGTGCGTCCTGCTCACAGTGTTCAGCTAGATCTGTTCCTGCTATTTACATTTAGTGCAGTGCGTCCTGCTCACAGTGTTCAGCTAGATCTGTTCCTGCTATTTACATTTAGTGCAGTGCATCCTGCTCACAGTGTTCAGCTAGATCCGTTCCTGCTATTTACATTTAGTGCAGTCAGTGCGTCCTGCTCACAGTGTTCAGCTAGATCTGTTCCTGCTATTTACATTTAGTGCAGTCAGTGCGTCCTGCTCACAGTGTTTATCTAGATCCGTTCCTGCTATTTACATTTAGTGCAGTGCGTCCTGCTGACAGTGTTCAGCTAGATCCGTTCCTGTTATCTTCCTACTGACAGGCAGGCTTGTCTGGTTACAGTATATAAAGCTACCTGAAGAAAATTACAGGTGTTCTATCCCAGCTTAGTGCAGCTACAGGCCATTAGTATGTCTGGAAGGCCAAGAAGGAGAGGCAGACAGTCACAAGCCAATAAGAGAGGGCAAGCAGGCTCTGTGTCTAGTGCTGGTCGTGGAGACGGTGCATCCTCATCAGCACGTGGCCATGGGACACGCTTGGCCTTTTTTTCGGCAGCTGGCCGTGTTGAGCCGCAACATGTGGAAGACTTGGTCGAGTGGATGACCAAGCCGTCCTCATCCTCCTCATCCTCTCTCACCCATGCCCAGGGTGCTTTGTCTGGCAAAGCAGCGGCCTCTTCCCTCAGCTCAATGTCATCAGTGACTCCTTCCCTAGCTCCACCATGTCCTCCTGAGGATTCCCTCGAACTGTTTGACCACAGTGTTGGGTACATGCTCCAGGAGGATGCCCAGCGTTTGGAAGGCTCTGATGATGATACTGAGCTCGATGAAGGCAGTAACATGAGCACGGACAGAGGGGGTGCCCAAGAAGGACAGCAATCTGGCAGTCATGCTCCCCCTGCTGCAGCATACTGCCAGGTTTGCTCCAGTGATGAGGAGGGAGGGGATGATGAGGTCACTGACTCAACGTGGGTGCCTGATAGGAGAGAGGAGGAGGAGGAGGAGGCGGCACATCACCAACGAGGCAGGATGCCCTCCAGGGGCCAGCCTAAGGGCAGCACATTGACTGCATCACACCCCAAAACTCCACATGTGCAGGGCGCTGCAGTCTCTGCGCGTTATTCAAAAAGTTCTTTGGTGTGGGCCTTTTTTGAGACGAGTGCATCAGATCACACCGCTGCTATTTGCAACATATGTCTCAAGCGTATCTCGCGTGGCCAAAACATCTCCCGCTTGGGTACCACATGCTTGACCAGACATATGTTGACCTGCCATGCAGTTCGTTGGCAAGCATATCTAAAAGACCCACACCAAAGAACAAAGAGGATCTCTCCTTGCTCCTCATCAGCTGAGATTTCCAACCCCACTAGACCTTCAGTCCTCTCTGAGACCTGCAGTGAGAGGAATGAAGGTGTAGAATTAGGTGTGTCACAGCCAAGTACTTGTGGGCAATCTGCTTTTGGTACACCGACGTCAGATTGTACCAGGCAAATTTCCCTGCCCCAGCTGCTGCACCGCCGAAAGAAGTTTGCTCCCAGCCATCCACATGCCCAGCGGTTGAATGCTAGCTTGGCAAAATTGCTAGCACTTCAACTGCTGCCTTTTCAGTTGGTAGACTCTGCCCCCTTCCGTGAGTTTGTGGAATGTGCGGTTCCTCAGTGGCAGGTACCCAAACGCCACTTTTTCTCACGGAAGGCGATTCCGGCTCTCTACCGGCATGTGGAAGGCAATGTCCATGCCTCGCTGGACAGGGCGGTCAGCGGTAAGGTGCATATTACCGCTGACTCATGGTCCAGCAGGCATGGACAGGGACGTTACTTAAGTTTCACGGCGCATTGGGTGACTCTGCTGGCAGCTGGGAAGGATGCAGGACAAGGTGCAGTAGTGTTGGAGGTTGTTCCGCCACCACGCCTCCAAAATGCTGATTGTGACACACCTCTCTCCTCCACCCCCTCCTCTTCTTCTTCCTCCATGGCCTCTTCCTCGGAACCAGTGGTGCTCCGTAGGCGTTCAAGGGGCTACGCAAGTACGCAGGCCAAAAGATGCCATGCGGTGCTTGAGCTGGTGTGCTTGGGGGACAGGAGCCACACTGGGGCAGAGGTTCTGTCAGCTCTGCAGGGGCAGGTTCAGAGGTGGTTGACGCCACGCCAACTTAAGGCAGGAATGGTGGTTTGCGACAATGGCACCAACCTCCTCTCTGCCCTCCGACAGGGACAACTGACCCATGTGCCCTGTTTGGCTCACGTCCTTAACTTGGTGGTGCAGCGGTTCTTGGGCAGGTACCCGGGCTTACAGGATGTCCTGAGGCAGGCCAGGAAAGTCTGTGTGCATTTCCGCCGGTCATATAATGCCAGTGCTCGGCTGACGGACCTCCAAAAGGAGTTTAACCTGCCCAAGAACCGCCTAATCTGTGACATGCCCACCAGGTGGAACTCAACGTTGGCCATGCTGCAGCGGCTGCACACGCAGCAGAGGGCCATCAATGAATACCTGTGCGACTATGGCACCAGGACAGGGTCAGGGGACCTTGGTTTTTTTTCCCCACGCCAGTGGGCCATGATCAGGGATGCATGCACTGTCCTGTCACCATTCGAGGAGGCCACGAGGATGGTGAGCACTGACAGTGCATGCATCAGTGACACTGTCCCCCTTGTCCACCTGTTGGAGCACACGCTGCGTGGAATAATGGACAGGGCACTTGAGGCAGAACAGAGGCAGGAAGAGGAGGACTTCCTTAGCTCTCAAGGCCCCCTTTATCCAGACAGTGTTCCTGCGTGCCCGCCGATCACACAGGAAGAGGACGAGGAGGAGGAGGAGGAAGATTGTGTCAGTATGGAGGTGGAGCCTGGCACTCAGCATCAGCAGTCTTTAAGGGATCAGTCCCAAGGAACACATGGACTTGTACGTGGCTGGGAGGAGGTGGCTGCGGACGTTGTTGTCCTTTGTGACCCAGAGGACTCCGGACCGAATGCCTCAGCAAACCTACGCTGCATGGCCTCCCTGATCCTGCAAAGCCTGCGTAAGGATCCTCGTATTCGTGGTATCAAGGAGAAGGACCAATACTGGCTGGCAACCCTCCTTGATCCACGTTACAAGGGTAAGGTTGCGGACCTTATCTTGCCATCGCAGAGGGAGCAGAGGATGAAACATCTTCGGGAGGCCTTGCAGAAAGGTCTGTGCAACGCGTTCCCAGAGACTGGGAGGTTACAAACTCCTGTTTCTGGACAACGTGTTGCTGAGGCTTCGGTCAGTCAAAGAAGGAGCGGTGGAGAAGGTGGCCGTCTGACAGATGCGTTCAGACAATTTTTTGGTCCGCAGCCCCAAGGTATGATCGGTTCCAGCAACCATCGCCAGCGTCTGTTTTACATGGTGCAGGAATACCTAGGGGCAAGATCAGACTTGGACACCTTTCCCACCGAAAATCCTCTGGGTTACTGGGTCTTGAGGATGGATCACTGGCCAGAGCTTGCACAGTATGCAATTGAGCTACTGGCCTGTCCTGCATCCAGCGTTCTTTCGGAACGCACATTCAGTGCTGCTGGAGGCGTGGTAACCGATCACAGGGTGCGTCTGTCCACTGACTCGGTCGATCGGCTGACCTTCATAAAAATGAATCAGTCTTGGATCACCACCAGCTACCAAGCACCTGATGCTGATGTAACTGAATAATTTTTTTCAGATCCCTTCAAAGACTGCCTATGCTGATGCTGAGTGACTATCCCTGAGTAATTATCCTCTTCCTCCTCAATCATCACGCTGATAGCTTGTAAGAACATTTTTGGTTCTGGGCGCCACCACCAGTGCCTAAGGCACAATTTTTCAGCCCCTGTTTAACAGGGGCGTGTAATTACAATTTTTGATGTAATACTTTGCAGCAGGGCTCGTTCCTGCATTCCAACTAGAGTGTCTGTGAGGGGTTGCAGTGTTGTGGCAGCAGCACCAGTGCCTAAGGCCCAATTTTTCTGCCCCTGTCTAACAGGGGCGTGTAATTACAATTTTTGATGCAATACTTTGCAGCAGGGCTCGTTCCTGCATTCCAACTAGAGTGTCTGTGAGGGGTTGCAGTGTTGTGGCACCAGCACCAGTGCCTAAGGCCCAATTTTTCTGCCCCTGTCTAACAGGGGCGTGTAATTACAATTTTTGATGCAATACTTTGCAGCAGGGCTCGTTCCTGCGTTCCAACTAGAGTGTCTGTGAGGGGTTGCAGTGTTGTGGCACCAGCACCAGTGCCTAAGGACCAATTTTTCTGCCCCTGTCTAACAGGGGCGTGTAATTACAATTTTTGATGCAATACTTTGCAGCAGGGCTCGTTCCTGCGTTCCAACTAGAGTGTCTGTGAGGGGTTGCAGTGTTGTGGCACCAGCACCAGTGCCTAAGGCCTAATTTTTCAGCTCCTGTTCAACAGGGGCATGTAATTACAATTCTTGATCTAATATTTCACAGCAGGGCCCTGTGAGGGCTTACAGTGTTGTGGCCACAGCAACACCTAAGGCCCAAATTTCTGCTGAGTATATAGGGCAGGACCCTACTTTCAAACATCTAACTTACAAACGACTCCTACTTGCAAACGGAAGGAGACAACAGGAAGTGAGATGAAATCTACCCCTAGGAAGGGAAATTCTCTCCTGTAAGAGTTAATATGGGAAAACAATTTCTCCTTTCCACTGATGCTTTCCAATCCTTGTACCACAAAAAAACCCAAATTTTCAAAAAACATTTTTCATTGGGACAAAAAAGTGAGGTGAAATCTTCTGAAGAGGAGGAAAGACAGCAAAACAAATGTCAGAGGGGTGATAACCCTTCCCTATGTTTTCCAAAAAGCTTAAAAAAGATTTTTGGGCTGGAGCTAAACACGTTAAAAATGTACCCGTTCAAAATTACAAAGAGATTCTACTTAACAACAAACCTACAGTCCCTGTCTTGTTTGCACCGCCTGTATACTGCTGTTCAGAGTATATAGGGCCTTTCCTTATTTTAATTTGGGTGCGGGGTTCCCCTTAATATCCATACAGGACCCAAAGGGCCTGGTAATGGACTGGGGGGGTACCCATGCCGTTTGTCTCACTGATTTTCATCCATATTGCCATGACCCGACATGACATTAAACCCGCAAGCAGTTTTAAATGAGATTTTTTCCTTTAAAAATGACATTTGGTGCAGGGACTGTTCTAAACATGGGAAACACGCGTCACTTTACAGGCATACTATAGACACCCCCCAGGTACGATATTTAAAGGAATATTTCACTTTTTTTTTTTTACTTTAAGCATCATTAAAATCACTGCTCCCGAAAAAACGGCCGTTTTTAAAAGTTTTTTTTGCATTGATACATGTCCCCTGGGGTAGGACCCGGGTCCCCAAACCCTTTTTCGGACAATACCATGCAAATTAGCCTTTAAAATGAGCACTTTTGATTTCGAACGTTCGAGCCCCATAGACGTCAATGGGGTTCTAACGTTCGTGCGAACTTTCGGTCCGTTCGCGGGTTCTGGTGCGAACCGAACCGGGGGGTGTTCGGCTCATCCCTAGTGGCGTGTACTAAATCCCCTGAGCCATAATTGGCCAAAGCCTCCTTGGCTTTGGCCAATTACGGCTCTCTGTTCAGACGGTGCTTTGATTGGCCAAGCATGCGGGTCATAGTGCATGCTTGGCCAATCATCAGCCAGCAATGCACTGCGATGCCGCAGTGAATTATGGGCCGTGACGCGCCACACGAATTTGGCGCAAACGGCCCATATCGTTCGCAATTCGGCGAATGGGTGAACAGACGATGTTCGAGTTGAACATGGGTTCGACTCGAACACGAAGCTCATCCCTAATAGAGTGTGGGCCAAATGGCTAGCTGAGGCCTCCACGGCAACTGCAGACTGATTGAACAGGTACATAATACCACTCTACGGGAGAAAGTGATACTGACACATTGGTTGATTTTTTGGTAATGTAATCTCTGAAATGGGTTTATTTGATATCTAATATTGTCCCTTGGGTCTCAACTGATAAATCTGATCCTGAAATACTTAAATTGAGCAGGAGCCAATACCGCACTAGGTTTGTTTGTTGTTGTTCTTTTCTTTCGGACATGCTACAGCTGTATGATATTAATGCTGGATGCAGCCCAATGGCCGGCTGGCACTGACTCCTGCGTGGGTCTAGTCCCAATGCTGTGGCAGGTTCAATGTTGTTATTTGTTTGTATGTCTTATACTCAATAAAAAGATTAAAAAAAAAAATGTAGATCAGCTGTACAAGGATGGCAGAATCCCATGGTGGAATATTACTTTGAACAAGTACTATTATCATTGATCTTATACGTCAGAAAAAAGGGGCGTGCTTCTTTCAATAATCTGTGAAGTCATTTTGTGATGTATTTTGCTTTTAAATGTTTTTATATGTAATATCCAATAAAATGTGTACCTTTTTATAAATCCATTGTGATCTGTGTGGTGCCTACAAAGTTCACAATGCTCTCCTTTTTTGCGTTTGTTTGTGAATTCTCTATATACAGTGGGTATAGAAAAGAATCACCCACTTTAAAATAATCACATTTTGTTGCTTTGCAACCTAAAATGGAGACAGACAGAGTTTTTGTTTTATCCAGCTGTATTTACAAAGGGCCTGGTAATGGACTGGGGGGGATGCCATGTTATTTTTTTCAATGAGTTTTATCTATATTGCCGAGACCCGACAATTCATTACAGCTGCGATCAGTTTTAAATGTCATTTTTTCATTTAAAAAAGTAATTTTGCTTTGGCACTGTTCTAAACATGGGAAAAATGTGCCACTTTACAGGCAAACTATAGACACCCCCAGGCACAATATTTAAAGGAATATTTCAGTTTTATTGTTTCACTTTAAGCATTAAAAAAATCACTGCTCCTGACAAATCGTTTTTAAAAAATTTTTTGCATTGATACATGTCCCCTGGGGCAGGACCCAGGTCTCCAAACACTTTTTCTGACAATAACTTGCATTTAAGCCTTTAAAATGAGCACTTTTGATTATTCATGTTTGTGTCCCATAGACTTTAATGCCTCGTACACGGTCGGATTTTTCGATGGAAAATGTTCGATGGGAGCTTTTTGTCAGAAATTCCGACTGTGTGTAGGCTGCATGGAACATTTTCCATCGGAATTTCCATCACACAAAATTTGAGATCTGGTTCTCAAATTTTCCGACAACAAAATCCGTTGAAGGAAATTTCGATCGTGTGTACACAATTCCGACGCACAAAGTTCCACGCATGCTCGGAATTAAGCACAAAAGCCACACTGGCCATTGAACTTCATTTTTCTCGGCTCGTCGTATGTGTTGTACGTCACTGCATTCTTGACGTTCACAATTTCCGACCAACTTTGTGTGACTGTGTGTATGCAAGACAAGTTTGAGCCAACATCCGTCAGGGAAAAAAAAACATGGATTTTGTTGTCGGAATGTGCAATCGTGTGTACGTAGCATTACAGTGTTCGTGTGTTCTGCCAAATTTTTTGCCTGTTCGGTATGTTCTGGTGCGAACATAACTGGGTGATGTTCAGCTCATCCCTAGTTGGGATATGTCTCTACTAACTTTACATATGTAGACTGCAATATTTTCCCACTCTTCTTTGGAGAACTGCTCAAGTTTAGTTAAATTTGTGATTACTGTTTGTGGACTGCAGTCGTCAAATCATTCCACAGATTTTCAATGGGGTTTAAGTCTGGGCTCTGACTAGGTCATGCAAGGTCATTTACCTTTTTCTCCTACAACCACTGTGTGGTCATTTTGCTGTGTCTTTTAGGTCATTGTCATGTTGGAAGTTAAACCTTCTCAACATTGACAACTTTCTGGTGGAGGCAGCAGATTTTCTTCTAGAATTTGACAGTATTTTGCCCTATCCATTTTTACTTCTATCCTGACAAGTGCTCCAGTCCCTGCTGCAGAGAAGCATCCCCATAACAGGATATTACCACATTATTAGAAAAGAAAAGCGCATTAAAAAAAGCCACGTCCATAAGTTAAGGGGACAAAAATCAGGTAGTACTGAGTATTACCAAAATAGCGGACTGTTAAGGCTAAGAAATAATAAAGAGAAAATCTAATGAAAGCGATCAATTTTTTTTAAATTTACATAGAATAATGAAAAAAGGTAAAAATATCACATATGTGCATCTGTATTTATGTGCAGTGAGCTCTTGTGCGTCTACGCGTTTCGTTGTTAGGCTTCTTCAGGACACGGCCAAGGTTCACAGACGCAACAGATAAGAGAATATGTTTCTCTATCTTAGTTTGAGATACAATACTATAATACTCATGGTAAGATGAACAGTAGATTTGGGGATTGAGGATAAATCCAAGATAGCTGAATCTAGAAGCAGGGACAAATGGACATTCTGGAGTCCTGGTATAAAGGACGCAGAAGGCACCAAAAGGCGTCCACAAAGTGTCTGCCATATACAGCTCACTAGTTAGGCTTGGACAATACAGGTGACCATATAGAGGCTGGCAGCATATAGCTGTTAAATTGGGATTTTCAATAAGAAAGCATGCCCCTGGGAGACAGCCGTCCACTGCACACTGCATACTGCTTTGTGCAGTGGACGGCTGTGTCCCAGGGGCATGCTTTCTTATTAAAATAAAATGAAAAAGCACAAAAGGAAATCTCAACTACTCCTATATACCAATGCGGACCTCCCTCTAGGAAGCTTAGTGGCCATACCTTGGCCCTGACCTATATTGGGGATTTTTGGCACGGTTGCACCGTCTAAATCCGGTATCTTGGATAATAAATAAAAATCGGAGACCCCAGGATTTAGTTGTCCTCTGAGTTATTGTTAAATCATAAAGACAATACGTGGCAAGCACAAAGAAACTTCTATGAGGACAAACCGGTGCTAAAGGTATAGATCTTTATTCAAAAACTATCCAAAGTTTAAACAAATACATCTAAATTAAATGTCAAACAACAACCCTTATTCCCAGAACACATTAAAAAGACCTAGTGTCTGAAGGATATGCAGGTGGCCACCAATTTCTAAATAATCCTCAAAAACCTCTCATTCTCACATACAAATACACCATTCAATCACAATCGCTCATAAGATCTGTCAGGATAATGAGTATTCTCATCCGGTGATCAAAGGAATTGTCAGTGAGAGTAATTCATATATTGAGTCATCATAGGCAGTCCTGATCATGGATGGTTTAGTCACAATTGTAGCAATCTTATGAAAGATATAAAGTGCAGGTGTGATAAATCAGTTCCAACTACATTCCGTGAAATTAGCTTAAAACAATTTGCAACTTTGGTTCAGCCAAATGCCCGTGATCTGATCAGTTCAGTGAAAGCCGGTAATGAAATAATACAGCGTATAAAGGGTAGCATCTATATAAAATACTGGATATAAATCAGATTTTACCGTAGGTTGGAGCAGACCTGAGAGCGGCACATCATGTCAGATGTCAGCGGGATCAGTGTGCAGATGCTGGCATTTTGAAAAGATCTTGGCGATCTATAAACCGCTGTCACTGAAGCTGGGCAGCGGGATCCCGTTTGCTGATCTCGGTGTAGCCTCCCACAGTTCGCGGTGCTAGTCTTCGTCAGCCGACTATATGGATATTACCTCCTTGCTGCTATGACACATGACGTACCCGCCGTAGGAGCTGCAAGCATCGGGCTCTGGTGCTATTTCATGGTCAGTAAGGAGAGAGGTTACAAGAGCGATTCAATAATGGGTGTGTGGCCATCCATGGAACCTTCTTGTGGATACCAATGATGCTTACATGTTTCGCTAAGTGATAGCTTCCTCAGAGCATGCGCATTAGTGTGTCTGTAAGGGTTTTAAATCGTCATTTCAATCAAGTCTCAATTGATTACTACTAATCAGCAGTCCACAGCGCCTAAATCATTCATGGTATCACTCACCCATGCATAGTCACACCTAGTGCAGAGGAACATTCAGAGTTAACCCCATATAGATCTGGAATCATTTCAAGTATTGGGTTTATAGGGGAATTACCCTTTCAATTTAGGTTACCAACAATGAACAGAGGTAACCATTACGTAGCCAGCAGTTTAAGTAAAGAAAAATAAATAAAAATGTCACACATCATTTAGAGAAGTTTTTATAAACAAAATCATCTAGGAAAATTGCTACATGCCCTGTGCATACTAGATACAGAGATAGATGTAGCAATTTAGTAACAAATAGAACCCAAATCAAACTCCAGTGCATATATGCACATGAAGAATAATCCCTTATTCAGTTAGATGGCATTTTGAATGAAGAGATCAGTACAGGTAGCTCAGATGTCAAATAGGGAAATTTCATATACAGGGTTTATAAGAAATAAAAATATTAAGTAAAATTTCTTGGTAACAGGTCCCTGATTATAATTATTAGTCATGGACAAATCATACATGGATAGTAATTTAGGGAATCACTGGTTCAATCTCATCATACACCCAGAATTATTTCAAATATTGGGCTTTTGGGGAGATTATCCTATCATATTAAGTTACCAAAAGTAACCATCGAATACAGTTAAGTAGCCCGCAATTTGACTAAAATAAAATGACTCCAGTCACCTACGGGGGTTTTTTTATATATAGAGAAAACCCCCAAGTCATCTGGAGAAATTGCTACAGTCCGCTGTATAATGGATACATAAATAAATGTAGCAATTTTATAGCACATAGAAGTCAACTCCACACCTAGTACACATACCCCCTTAGGGAATAATCGCTTATTTAATCAGATGGCATTGTGAACGGTGAGAGTAGTACAAGTAGCTCATATATGCAGGTAGGGTAACTTCACATGCATGGTTAATGATTAATATGAATATTAAATAGAAGTTTTTGGTAACAAATCCCTGATAAACCTACTACCCGTGGAAGAGTTATACATAGATAACGTTCATGGGACCACTAACTCAATCCCATCATATGAAGAGTCCCTATTTTTATCCATAAACCCCTTGGTGAGGGGACATTCATCAACAGGAGTTACCTATTATGGTTCCAAAAAGACTGAAAAGCATTTGACACAGTTCCCCATAAATGTTTACTGTACAAAATAAGGTGTGTTGGCATGGACCATAGGGTGAGTACATGGATTGAAAACTGGCTACAAGGGCGTGTTCAGAGGGTGGTGATAAATGGGGAGTACTCAGAATGGTCAGGGGTGGGTAGTGGGGTTCCCCAGGGTTCTGTGCTGGGACCAATCCTATTTAATTTGTTCATAAACGACCTGGAGGATGGGATAAACAGTTCAATCTCTGTATTTGCAGACGATACTAAGCTAAGCAGGGCAATAACTTCTCCGCAGGATGTGGAAATCTTGCAAAAAGACCTGAACAAATTAATGGGGTGGGCGACTACATGGCAAATGAGGTTCAATGTAGAAAAATGTAAAATAATGCATTTGGGTGGCAAAAATATGAATGCAATCTATACACTGGGGGGAGAACCTCTGGGGGAATCTAGGATGGAAAAGGACCTGGGGGTCCTAGTGGATGATAGGCTCAGAAATGGCATGCAATGCCAAGCTGCTGCTAATAAAGCAAACAGAATATTGGCATGCATTAAAAGGGGGATCAACTGCAGAGATAAAACGATAATTCTCCCGCTCTACAAGACTCTGGTCCGCCCACACCTGGAGTATGCTGTCCAGTTCTGGGCACCAGTCCTCAGGAGGGACGTACTGGAAATGGAGCGAGTACAAAGAAGGGCAACAAAGCTAATAAAGGGTCTGGAGGATCTTAGTTATGAGGAAAGGTTGCGAGCACTGAACTTATTCTCTCTGGAGAAGAGACGCTTGAGAGGGGATATGATTTCAATTTACAAATACTGTACTGGTGACCCCACAATAGGGATAAAACTTTTTCGCAGAAGAGAGTTTAATAAGACTCGTGGCCACTCATTACAATTAGAAGAAAAGAGGTTTAACCTTAAACTACGTAGAGGGTTCTTTACTGTAAGAGCGGCAAGGATGTGGAATTCCCTTCCACAGGCGGTGGTCTCAGCGGGGAGCATTGATAGCTTCAAGAAACTATTAGATAATCACCTGAATGACCGCAATATACAGGGATATGTAATGTAATACTGACACATGGTCACGCACATAGGTTGGACTTGATGGACTTGTGTCTTTTTTCAACCTCACCTACTATGTAACTATGTAACTATGATAGGTTACATTCATTGTTCAGGCCTCGTGGCTGCATGCTTTTTAGCATAAATATCCACATCTTTTCCTTTTGATATAGCACTTTATCAAAGTCACCTCTCCTTGGGGGCAAATTCAGTTTGTAGATACCTTTGCATTTAGGGCCACTTGGATCACCGTCGTGTTTCTCCAAGAAATGCAATGATAGAGGTCCCTCATCATCTTTATTTAAAATACTTTGGACATGCTCGCCAACCCGCACCTTAAGCTGTCTTTTGGTCTTGCCCACGTAAATAAGGCCACACGGGCACGTAAGCATATATATGACCCTCGTTGACCTGCAGTTAATAAAATGTTGGATTTTAAATTGTTTTGTGCCGTCCGAGTTGGCGAATCTGTCCGTCTTGTCAACATATTTGCAGATGAGGCAAGTTATCTCTCAAGTTTGTTGCCCTTCTTGCCGTGAGTAGAGGTCTACTACCTACTATCCTCCCTAATATAGGAGATTCAGCTAAAATGTGCCAATGGCCATTCAGTATTTTACGGACTTGACCCCATTGTGTCCCATATTTTGTGATGATCCTTATTGGGGGAGAATTGGTTTTGTCTGGTTGTTGGGCTGGTTTGTTTTTAGAAAGTAGAGATGATCGTTCAGTAAGGGACGCATGTTTTTTCGCTTTTCTGATACAGCCATGTGAGTACCCTTGCTCACGGAATCGCCCATACAGTTCACGGGATTCCAGGAGGAATGCATTATCCTCTGAGCAATTACGTCTATTATGTAAAAACTGCCCCACTGGGATTCCGTGAATGAGGGACCTCGGATGATGGCTTGTAGCCAGAAGCAAAGTATTGGCTGCTGTATCCTTTCTGAACGTTTTCGTGGATATTTGGCCATTGTTGATCTGAATAGTAAGGTCAAGGAATGGCAAGGAACAAGAATCAAAAGAAAAGGTCAGTTTTATGTTTTGGTCATTCATGTTCAGTTCGTCAATGAAGGACTGTAATTCCCGGGGGGTACCTCCCCATAGCATAATCACGTCATCTATGTACCTCAGCCACATAGAACAGTGACTGATGTACATAGACGAGGGATAAATGCACTCCCGTTCCCATAGCCCTAGGTGCAGACAGGCATATGCTGGTGCCCACGGTGCCCCCATAGAGGTACCCCTTATCTGTTTATAATATTGGTTGAGGAACTGGAAGCAATTATTATCCAGCATAAACTGCAGTAAGTCTACAATAAACTCATTCTGAGCAGCTAGTTGTGGAAATTTGGATTCAAGGAAATACTGTACTGCTTTAAGGCCACATTCATGTGGGATCGACGTATATAGGGACTCTACGTCAATCCCCACCAGTATGGTGTCTGTTGGTACCCTAAGTCTGTCGATTTTCCTTAGAACGTCATGCGTATCCTGTACATAGGAGGGGAGGTCAGTCACTAATTCCTTTATCATTGCGTCAATGAATTTGCCCACTCTCTCCAGTGGTTCTTTGATGGCTGACACTATGGGCCTTCCTGGAGGGTTCGTAATCGATTTATGGAGTTTGGGTATAATGTAAAAAGTTGTCGTATTAAATTCGCTGACGCAAAGATACTTTGTTTCTTTATTGGAAAGAAGGTTGCTGTCACAGGCCATCCTTAATTTAAAGTTTAAAGCATCAATGATTTCGGGAAAAGGATTATAAGGTAGTTTTTTATACGTGGTTTCATCTTTTAAGAGGCTCATAGTTTCCGTCTCATACATATCCTGTGATAACAATACTGTATTTCCACCTTTATCACTGCTTTTAATGATAATTTCCTTGGCTTCCTTAAGCTCTCTAAGGGCCTTTCTCTCCTCCGAACTTAGGTTATCTATTCCATAATAGTTCCAGTCAAGTGTAGACAGATCCCTTTGGACCTGCTCCAAAAATGACTGGATCTGTTTGTGTTTCGAGAGAGATGGCATTTTAAGAGACCTAATGGTTAAATTTGAGGGACGCAATGGTATAGATGAAGGGCTACTGGTTTCATCATCAAGATTAGTATTGTCATTTTCCTCCAACAGAGATACTAGTATCTCTAAAGCCTCCCTCTCTTCCCTAGTTTTTTTGTCATTAGGATTAGCATCCCCTTTATCAGAGTGCCAATACCTAAAGATGACCTTACGTAGAAATAGGTTTATATCTTTAAACACCTCAAACTCACTCATTGAGCTTGTGGGTGAAAAAGACAGTCCATTTTGTAGAAGTGATATATGGTGTTGATTTAGTGGAAAGTCGGATAAATTAACCACTTTCGTATTTTGCATGGCTGGGCCTTGTATGTTATGTATTTCACACATATTTCCCTCCTTGGTTAGGTCCTCCGTGAGGCCGATCTTAATTCCCTCTAGCTTCCTTTTATGTCTCTTTCTCTTCCTTGTTTTCCGTTTTTGCCTTGGAGGGGAATTTTTCCTATTTTCCCTTCGCCCCTTCTGGAATTTGGGCTGTTCGGCAACTCCCCCCCTGTGTCTAAAAAAGCAACTGTCCTTTCAGGATTTCCTGTTTCACTATCTGTGGATGAATGTCTTGATTGAGTTACTCTAGACCTATTTCTATGGTTTCGTCTGCGGGATCTACTTCTACCCCTGGATATATTGGGGTCAAAAATATCCCCACTCTCCCAGTCCTGTAAGTTCTGTTTAATTTTTTCTTGTTTTGTAGAAATAGACCTTGAAATACAATCTGCATTTTCAGGTGAAGCGACTGCGATACATAGTGGTGGAGATGAAACCCTAAAAGGACTTCTGAAAAATCATAAAAAACTCACGATTAAATTCCTTAATAGAAAGTGGGACATCTCCTCACTAAAATCGCATATCGCACACAAGATAATCCCTAGAGGTTTGAGGGAAAGAGTGACTCCAGCAGGGCATCTACACACTCCCAGATTTCTCTAGCTTTGGAAACAAAGCTGTTTGGAGCGCGGCCTAGCTATTCTTAACATGATAGTTGAGGAAGAGCAGTTACAGCTAGAGGAGATCAAAAAGGACATTGACACAAGTGTCCAACTACTTGAACCATACAAAGAAGATACGCTATTCATTAAATCTAACGAACTCCTAAAGAAAGAGGTAGAAAAAACGCAAAAAAACTCTGAAGTCTACAAAACAAGAAAAATTTAAACAGAACTTACAGGACTGGGAGAGTGGGGATATTTTTGACCCCAATATATCAAGGGGTAGAAGTAGATCCCGCAGACGAAACCATAGAAATAGGTCTAGAGTAACTCAATCAAGACATTCATCCACAGATAGTGAAACAGGAAATCCTGAAAGGACAGTTGCTTTTTTAGACACAGGGGGGAGTTGCCGAACAGCCCAAATTCCAGAAGGGGCCAAGGGAAAATAGGAAAAATTCCCCTCCAAGGCAAAAACGGAATTAAAGGAAGAGAAAGAGACATAAAAGGAAGCCAGAGGGAATTAAGATCGGCCTCACAGAGGACCTAACCAAGGAGGGAAATATGTGTGAAATGCATAACATACAAGGCCCAGCCATGCAAGATACGAAAGTGGTTAATTTATCCAACTTTCCACTAAATCAACACCATATATCACTTCTACAAAAGGGACTGTCTTTTTCACCCACAAGCTCAATGAGTGAGTTTGAGGTGTTTAAAGATATAAACCTATTTCTACGTAAGGTCATCTTTAGGTGTTGGCACTCTGATAAAGGGGATGCGAATCCTAATGACGAAAAAACTAGGGAAGAGAGGGAGGCTTTAGAGATACTAGTATCTCTGTTGGAGGAAAATGACAATACTAATCTTGATGATGAAACCAGTAGCCCTTCATCTATACCATTGCGTCCGTCAAATTTAACCATTAGGTCTCTTAAAATGCCATCTCTCTCGAAACACAAACAGATCCAGTCATTTTTGGAGCAGGTCCAAAGGCATCTGTCTACACTTGACTGGAATTATCATGGAATAGATAACCTAAGTTCGGAGGAGAGAAAGGCCCTTAGAGAGCTTAAGGAAGCCAAGGAAATTATCATTAAAAGCAGTGATAAAGGTGGAAATACAGTATTGTTATCACAGGATATGTATGAGATGGAAACTATGCGCCTCTTAAAAGATGAAACCACGTATAAAAACTACCTTATAATCCTTTTCCCGAAATCATTGATGCTTTAAACTTTAAATTAAGGATGGCCTGTGACAGCAACCTTCTTTCCAATAAAGAAACAAAGTATCTTTGCGTCAGCAAATTTAATACGCCAACTTTTTACATTATACCCAAACTCCATAAATTGATTACGAACCCTCCAGGAAGGCCCATAGTGTCAGCCATCAAAGGACCACTGGAGAGAGTGGGCAAATTCGTTGACGCAATGATAAAGGAATTAGTGACTGACCTCCCCTCCTATGTACAGAATACGCATGACGTTCTAAGGAAAATCGACAGACTTAGGGTACCAACAGACACCATACTGGTGGGGATTGACGTAGAGTCCCTATATACGTCAATCCCACATGAATGTGGCCTTAAAGCAGTACAGTATTTCCTTGACTCCAAATTTCCACAACTAGCTGCTCAGAATGAGTTTATTGTAGACTTACTGCAGTTTATGCTGGATAATAATTGCTTTCAGTTCCTCAACCAATATTATAAACAGATAAGGGGTACCTCTATGGGGGCACTGTGGGCACCAGCATATGCCTGTCTGCACCTAGGGCTATGGGATTGGGAGTGCGTTTATCCCTCGTCTATGTACATCAGTCACTGTTCTATGTGGCTGAGGTACATAGATGACGTGATTATGCTATGGGGAGGTACCCCCCGGGAATTGCAGTCCTTCATTGACGAACTGAACATGAATGACCAAAACATAAAACTGACCTTTTCTTTTGATTCTTGTTCCTTGCCATTCCTTGACCTTACTATTCAGATCAACAATGGCCAAATATCCACGAAAACGTTCAGGAAGGATACAGCAGCCAATACTTTGCTTCTAGCTACAAACCATCATCCGAGGTCCCTCATTCACGGAATCCCAGTGGGGCAGTTTTTACGTACTAGACGTAATTGCTCAGAGGATAATGCATTCCTCCTGGAATCCCGTGAACTGTATGGGCGATTCGTGAGCGAGGGTACTCACATGGCTGTATCAGAAAAGCGAAAAAACGTGCGTCCCTTACTGAACGATCATCTCTACTTTCTAAAAACACACCAGCCCAACAACCAGACAAAACCAATTCTCCCCCAATAAGGATCATCACAAAATATGGGACACAATGGGGGCAAGTCCGTAAAATACTGAATGGCCATTGGCACATTTTAGCTGAATCCCCTATATTAGGGAGGATAGTAGGTAGTAGACCTCTACTCACGGCAAGAAGGGCAACAAACTTGAGAGATAACTTGGTCCATTCAGAATACACGAGACCCATCAGACGTAATTGGCTTACTAGCCTCCCTCCCCTTAGAGGTATGTTCCAATGTGGCAGATGCCACATCTGCAAATATGTTGACAAGACGGACAGATTCGCCAACTCGGACGGCACAAAACAATTTAAAATCCAACATTTTATTAACTGCAGGTCAACGAGGGTCATATATATGCTTACGTGCCAGTGTGGCCTTATTTACGTGGGCAAGACCAAAAGACAGCTTAAGGTCCGGTATGGCGAGCATCTCCAAAGTATTTTAAATAAAGATGACGAGGGACCTCTATCATTGCATTTCTTGGAGAAACACGACGGTGATCCAAGTGGCCTTAAATGCAAAGGTATCTACAAACTGAATTTGCCCCCAAGGAGAGGTGACTTTGATAAAGTGCTATATCAAAAGGAAAATATGTGGATATTTATGCTAAAAAGCATGCAGCCACGAGGCCTGAACAATGAATGTAACCTATCAGTCTTTTTAGAATCATATTAGGTAACTCCTGTTGATGAATGTCCCCTCACCAAGGGGTTTATGGATAAAAATAGGGACTCTTCATATGATGGGATTGAGTTAGTGGTCCCATGAACGTTATCTATGTATAACTCTTCCACGGGTAGTAGGTTTATCAGGGATTTGTTACCAAAAACTTCTATTTAATACTCATATTAATTAACCATTAGGGATGAGCTTCGTGTTCGAGTCAAACCCATGTTCGACTCGAACATCGGCTGTTCGGTCGTTCGCTGAATTGCGAACGATATGGGCCGTTCGCGCCAAATTCGTGTGGCGCGTCACGGCCCATAATTCACTACGGCATCACAGTGCATTGCTGGCTGATGATTGGCCAAGCATGCACTATGACCCGCATGCTTGGCCAATCACAGCGCCGCCTGAACAGAGAGCCGTAATTGGCCAAAGCCAAGGAGGCTTTGGCCAATTATGGCTCAGGGGATTTAGTACACGCCCCACACTATATAAGGCCACCTGCACGGCGGCCCTGTGTAGTGTGTGTTCCGGCGTTCATTGAGAGAGAGAGAGAGAGAGACAGACAGTGACATTTGAATTGAGTTAGATAGATTGGGCAGAACAGTCAGTCAGTTAGCTGCACTTGCAGTGTATTGTGTATATATATATATATGCATCCCAGGTGTTGCATATATATATATACACTGTATTCAGTTTAGCTAGATCCGTTCCTGTTATCTTCCTACTGACAGGCAGGCTTGTCTTGTTACAGTATTTACAGCTACCTGAAGAAAATTACTGGTGTTCTTTTGATCCTATTAGTACCACAGTCAGGCAGCTAGACTATTTACAGTTAGTGCAGTGCGTCCTGCTCACAGTGTTCAGCTAGATCCGTTCCTGTTATCTTCTTACTGACAGGCAGGCTTGTCTTGTTACAGTATATACAGCTACCTGAAGAAAATTACTGGTGTTCTTTTGATCCTATTAGTACCACAGTCAGGCAGCTAGACTATTTACAGTTAGTGCAGTGCGTCCTGCTCACAGTGTTCAGCTAAAACTACAAGTTAGTGGGGTGCGTCCTGCTCACAGTGTTCAGTTGAACCTACAAGTTAGTGGGGTGCGTCCACCTCACAGTGTTCAGCTAAACCTACAAGCTAGTGGGGTGCGTCCTGCTCACAGTGTTCAGCTAGATCTGTTCCTGTTATCTTCTTACTGACAGGCAGGCTTGTCTTGTTACAGTATATACAGCTACCTGAAGAAAATTGCTGGTGTTCTTTTGATCCTATTAGTACCACAGTCAGGCAGCTAGACTATTTACAGTTAGTGCAGTGCGTCCTGCTCACAGTGTTCAGCTAGATCCGTTCCTGTTATCTTCTTACTGACAGGCAGGCTTGTCTTGTTACAGTATATACAGCTACCTGAAGAAAATTGCTGGTGTTCTTTTGATCCTATTAGTACCACAGTCAGGCAGCTAGACTATTTACAGTTAGTGCAGTGCGTCCTGCTCACAGTGTTCAGCTAGATACGTTCCTGTTATCTTCTTACTGACAGGCAGGCCTGTCTTGTTACAGTATATACAGCTACCTGAAGAAAATTGCTGGTCTTCTTTTGATCCTATTAGTACCACAGTCAGGCAGCTAGACTATTTACAGTTAGTGCAGTGCGTCCTGCTCACAGTGTTCAGCTAGATTCATTCCTGTTATCTTCTTTCTGACAGGCAGGCTTGTCTTGTTACAGTATATACAGCTACCTGAAGAAAATTGCTGGTGTTCTTTTGATCCTATTAGTACCACAGTCAGGCAGCTAGACTATTTACAGTTAGTGCAGTGTGTCCTGCTCACAGTGTTCAGCTAGATCCGTTCCTGTTATCTTCTTACTGACAGGCAAGCTTGTCTTGTTACAGTATATATAGCTACCTGAAGAAAATTGCTGGTGTTCTTTTGATCCTATTAGTACCACAGTCGGGCAGCTAGACTATTTACAGTTAGTGCAGTGCGTCCTGCTCACAGTGTTCAGCTAGATCCGTTCCTGTTATCTTCTTACTGACAGGCAGGCTTGTCTTGTTACAGTATATACAGCTACTTGAAGAAAATTACTGGTGTTCTTCTGATCCTATTAGTACCACAGTCAGGCAGCTAGACTATTTACAGTTAGTGCAGTGCATCCTGCTCACAGTGTTCTGCTAAACCTACAAGTTAGTGGGGTGCGTCCACCTCACAGTGTTCAGCTAAAGCTACCTGTAGAAGGTTGGTGGTGTTCTCATACTATAGGCAGGCAGTTGATTTTGCTAGCTGCAGTATCAGTACATATATATATATATCCCAGCTTAGTGCAGCTACAGGCCATTAGTATGTCTGGAAGGCCAAGAAGGAGAGGCAGACAGTCACAAGCCAATAAGAGAGGGCAAGCAGGCTCTGTGTCTAGTGCTGGTCGTGGAGACGGTGCATCCTCATCAGCACGTGGCCGTGGGACACGCTTGGCCTTTTTTTCGGCAGCTGGCCGTGTTGAGCCGCAACATGCGGAATACTTGGTCGAGTGGATGACCAAGCCGTCCTCATCCTCCTCATCCTCTCTCACCCATGCCCAGGGTACTTTGTCTGGCAAAGCAGTGGCCTCTTCCCTCGGCTCAATGTCATCAGTGACTCCTTCCCTAGCCCCACCATGTCCTCCTGAGGAGTCCCTCGAACTGTTTGACCACAGTGTTGGGTACATGCTCCAGGAGGATGCCCAGGGTTTGGAAGGCTCTGATGATGATACTGAGCTCGATGAAGGCAGTAACATGAGCACGGACAGAGGGGGTGCCCAAGAAGGACAGCAATCTGGCAGTCATGCTCCCCCTGCTGCAGCATACTGCCAGGTTTGCTACAGTGATGAGGAGGGAGGGGATGATGAGGTCACTGACTCAATGTGGGTGCCTGATAGGAGAGAGGAGGAGGAGGCGGCACATCACCAACGAGGCAGGATGCCCCCCAGGGGCCAGCCTAAGGGCAGCACATTGACTGCATCACACCCCAAAGCTCCACATGTGCAGGGCGCTGCAGTCTCTGCGCGTTATTCAAAAAGTTCTTTGGTGTGGGCCTTTTTTGAGATGAGTGCATCAGATCGCACCGCTGCTATTTGCAACATATGTCTCAAGCGTATCTCGCGTGGCCAAAACATCTCCCGCTTGGGTACCACATGCTTGACCAGACATATATTGACCTGCCATGCAGTTCGCTGGCAAGCGTATCTAAAATACTCACACCAAAGAACAAAGAGGACCTCTCCTTGCTCCTCATCAGCTGAGATATCCAACCCCACTAGACCTTCAGTCCTCTCTGAGACCTGCACTGAGAGGAATGAAGGTTTAGAATTAGGTGTGTCACAGCCAAGTACTTGTGGGCAATCTGCTTTTGGTACACCGACTTCAGATTGTACCAGGCAAATTTCCCTGCCCCAGCTGCTGCACCGCCGAAAGAAGTTTGCTCCCAGCCATCTACATGCCCAGCGGTTGAATGCTAGCTTGGCAAAATTGCTAGCACTTCAACTGCTGCCTTTTCAGTTGGTAGACTCTGCCCCCTTCCGTGAGTTTGTGGAATGTGCGGTTCCTCAGTGGCAGGTACCCAAACGCCACTTTTTCTCACGGAAGGCGATTCCGGCTCTCTACCGGCATGTGGAAGGCAATGTCCATGCCTCGCTGGACAGGGCGGTCAGCGGTAAGGTGCATATTACCGCTGACTCATGGTCCAGCAGGCATGGACAGGGACGTTACCTAAGTTTCACGGCGCATTGGTTGACTCTGCTGGCAGCTGGGAAGGATGCAGGACAAGGTGCAGTAGTTTTGGAGGTTGTTCCGCCACCACGCCTCCAAAATGCTAATGATTGTGACACACCTCTCTCCTCCACCCCCTCCTCTTCTTCTTCCTCCATGGCCTCTTCCTGTGCTTTGTCCTCGGAACCAGCGGTGCTCCATAGTCGTTCAAGGAGCTACGCAAGTACGCAGGCCAAAAGATGCCATGCGGTGCTTGAGCTGGTGTGCTTGGGGGACAGGAGCCACACTGGGGCAGAGGTTCTGTCAGCTCTGCAGGGGCAGGTTCAGAGGTGGTTGACGCCACGCCAACTTAAGGCAGGAATGGTGGTTTGCGACAATGGCACCAACCTCCTCTCTGCCCTCCGACAGGGACAAATGACCCATGTACCCTGTTTGGCTCACGTCCTTAACTTGGTGGTGCAGCGGTTCTTGGGCAGGTACCCGGGCTTACAGGATGTCCTGAGGCAGGCCAGGAAAGTCTGTGTGCATTTCCGCCGGTCATATAATGCCAGTGCTCGGCTGACGGACCTCCAAAAGGAGTTTAACCTGCCCAAGAACCGCCTAATCTTTGACATGCCCACCAGGTGGAACTCAACGTTGGCCATGCTGCAGCGGCTGCACACGCAGCAGAAGGCCATCAATGAGTACCTGTGCGACTATGGCACCAGGACAGGGTCAGGGGAGCTTGTTTCTTTTTCCCCACGCCAGTGGGCCATGATCAGGGATGCATGCACTGTCCTGTCACCATTTGAGGAGGCCACGAGGATGGTGAGCAGTGACAGTGCATGTATCGGTGACACTGTCCCCCCTGTCCATCTGTTGGAGCACACGCTGCGTGGAATAATGGACAGGGCACTTGAGGCAGAACAGAGGCAGGAAGAGGAGGACTTCCTTAGCTCTCAAGGCCCCCTTTATCCAGACAGTGTTCCTGCGTGCCCGCCGATCACACAGGAAGAGGACGAGGAGGAGGAGGAAGATTGTGTCAGTATGGAGGTGGAGCCTGGCACTCAGCATCAGCAGCAGTCTTTAAGGGATCAGTCCCAAGAAACACATGGACTTGTACGTGACTGGGAGGAGGTGGCTGCGGACCATGTCGTCCTTAGTGACCCAGAGGACTCCGGACCGAATGCCTCAGCAAACCTACGCTGCATGGCCTCCCTGATCCTGCAAAGCCCTAAGGATCCTCGTATTCGTGGTATCAAGGAGAAGGACCAATACTGGCTGGCAACCCTCCTTGATCCACGTTACAAGGGTAAGGTTGCGGATCTTATCTTGCCATCGCAGAGGGAGCAGAGGATGAATCATCTTCGGGAGGCCTTGCAGAAAGGTCTGTGCAACGTGTTCCCAGAGACTGGGAGGTTACAAACTCCTGTTTCTGGACAATGTGTTGCTGAGGCTTCGGTCAGTCAAAGAAGGAGCGGTGGAGAAGGTGGCCGTCTGACCGATGCGTTCAGACAATTTTTTGGTCTGCAGCCCCAAGGTATAATCGGTTCCAGCAACCATCGCCAGCGTCTGTTTTACATGGTGCAGGAATACCTAGGAGCAAGATCAGATTTGGACACCTTTCCCACCGAAAATTCTCTGGGTTACTGGGTCTTGAGGATGGATCACTGGCCAGAGCTTGCACAGTATGCAATTGAGCTACTGGCCTGTCCTGCATCCAGCGTTCTTTCGGAATGCACATTCAGTGCTGCTGGAGGCGTGGTAACTGATCACAGGGTGCGTCTGTCCACCGACTCGGTCGATCGACTGACCTTCATAAAAATTAATCAGTCTTGGATCACCACCAGCTACCAAGCACCTGATGCTGATGTAACCGAATAATTTTTTTTGAAATCTCAGATCCCTTCAAAGACTGCCTATGCTGATGCTGAGTGACTATCCCTGAGTAATTATCCTCTTCCTCCTCAATCATCACGCTGATAGCTTGTAAGAACATTTTTGGTTCTGGGCGCCACCACCAGTGCCTAAGGCACAATTTTTCAGCCCCTGTTTAACAGGGGCGTGTAATTACAATTTTTGATGCAATACTTTGCAGCAGGGCTCGTTCCTGCGTTCCAACTAGAGTGTCTGTGAGGGGTTGCAGTGTTGTGGCACCAGCACCAGTGCCTAAGGCCCAATTTTTCTGCCCCTGTTTAACAGGGGCGTGTAATTACAATTTTTGATGCAATACTTTGCAGCAGGGCTCGTTCTTGCATTCCAAATAGAGTGTCTGTGAGGGTTGCAGTGTTGTGGCACCAGCACCAGTGCCTAAGGCCTAATTTTTCAGCTCCTGTTCAACAGGGGCATGTAATTACAATTCTTGATCTAATATTTCACAGCAGGGCCCATTTCTGCACCCACCAAGAGCGAGTGAGGACTTACAGTGTTGTGGCACCAGCACCACCACCACCACCACCAAAGGCCCAATTTTTCTGCTCTTGTTCAACAGGGGCATGTAATTACAATTCTTGATCTAATATTTCACAGCAGGGCCCATTTCTGCACCCACCAAGAGCGAGTGAGGACTTACAGTGTTGTGGCACCAGCACCACCACCGGCACCAAAGGCCCAGTTTTTCTGCCCCTGTTCAACAGGGGCATGTAATTACAATTCTTGATCTAATATTTCACAGCAGGGCCCTGTGAGGGCTTACAGTGTTGTGGCCACAACAACACCTAAGGCCCAAATTTCTGTTGAGTATATAGGGCAGGCCCCTACTTTCAAACATCTAACTTACAAATGACTCCTACTTGCAAACGGAAGGAGACAACAGGAAGTGAGATGAAATCTACCCCTAAGAAGGGAAATTCTCTCCTGTAAGAGTTAATATGGGAAAAACATTTCTCCTTTCCACTGATGCTTTCCAATCCTTGTTCCACAAAAAACCCCAAATTTTCAAAAAACATTTGTCATTGGGACAAAAGTGAGGTGAAATCTTCTGAAGAGGAGGAAAGACAGCAAAACAAATGTCACAGGGGTGATAACCCTTCCCTATGTTTTCCAAAAAGCTTAAAAAAGATTTTTTGGCTGGAGCTAAACACGTTAAAAATGTACCCGTTCAAAATGACAAACAGATTCTACTTAACAACAAACCTACAGTCCCTGTCTTGTTTGCACCGCCTGTATACTGCTGTTCAGAGTATATAGGGCCTGGTGGCCCCACACCTTTCCTTATTTTAATTTGGGTGCGGGGTTCCCCTTAATATCCATACAAGACCCAAAGGGCCTGGTAATGGACTGGGGGGTACCCATGCCATTTGTCTCACTGATTTTCATCCATATTGCCAGGACCCGACATTACATTAAACCCGCAAGCAGTTTTAAATGAGATTTTTTCCTTTAAAAATGACATTTGGTGCAGGGACTGTTCTAAACACAGGAAACACACGCCACTTTACAGGCATACTATAGACACCCCCCAGGTATGATATTTAAAGGAATATTTCACTTTTTTTTTTTTTACTTTAAGCATCATTAAAATCACTGCTCCCGAAAAAACGGATGTTTTTAAAAGTTTTTTTTGCATTGATACATGTCCCCTGGGGTAGGACCCGGGTCCCCAAACCCTATTTAGGACAATACCATGCAAATTAGCCTTTAAAATGAGCACTTTTGATTTCGAATGTTCGAGTCCCATAGACATCAATGGGGTTCTAATGTTCGTGCGAATTTTCGGTCCGTTCGCAGGTTCTGGTGCGAACCGAACCGGGGGGTGTTCGGCTCATCCCTATTAACCATGCATGTGAAGTTTCCCTACCTGCATAAATGAGCTACTTGTACTACTCTCACCGTTCACAATGCCATCTGATTAAATAAGCGATTATTCCCTAAGGGGGTATGTGTACTAGGTGTGGAGTTGACTTCTATGTGCTATAAAATTGCTACATTTATTTATGTATCCATTATACAGCGGACTGTAGCAATTTCTCCAGATGACTTGGGGGTTTTCTCTATATATAAAAAAAACCCCGTAGGTGACTGGAGTCATTTCATTTTAGTCAAATTGCGGGCTACTTAACTGTATTCGATGGTTACTTTTGGTAACTTAATATGATAGGATAATCTCCCCAAAAGCCCAATAATTGAAATAATTCTGGGTGTATGATGAGATTGAACCAGTGATTCCCTAAACTATTATCCATGTATGATTTGTCCATGACTAATAATTATAATCAGGGACCTGTTACCAAGAAATTTTACTTAATATTTTTATTTCTTATAAACCCTGTATATGAAATTTCCCTATTTATACATCTGAGCTACCTGTACTGATCTCTTCGTTCAAAATGCTATCTAACTGAATAAGGGATTATTCTTCATGTGCATATATGCACTGGAGTTTGATTTGGGTTCTATTTGTTACTAAATTGCTACATCTATCTCTGTATCTAGTATGCACAGGGCATGTAGCAATTTTCCTAGATGATTTTGTTTATAAAAACTTCTCTAAATGATGTGTGACATTTTTATTTATTTTTCTTTACTTAAACTGCTGGCTACGTAATGGTTACCTCTGTTCATTGTTGGTAACCTAAATTGAAAGGGTAATTCCCCTATAAACCCAATACTTGAAATGATTCCAGATCTATATGGGGTTAACTCTGAATGTTCCTCTGCACTAGGTGTGACTATGCATGGGTGAGTGATACCATGAATGATTTAGGCGCTGTGGACTGCTGATTAGTAGTAATCAATTGAGACTTGATTGAAATGACGATTTAAAACCCTTACAGACACACTAATGCGCATGCTCTGAGGAAGCTATCATTTAGCGAAACATGTAAGCATTATTAGGTGGTATCCACAAGAAGGTTCCATGGATGGCCACACACCCATTATTGAATCGCTCTTGAAACCTCTCTCCTTACTGACCGTGAAATAGCACCAGAGCCCGACGCTTTCAGCTCCTACAGGGGGTACGTCATGTGTCATAGCAGCAAGGAGGTAATATCCATATAGCCGGCTGACGAAGACTAGCACCGCGAACTATGGGAGGCTACACCGAGATCAGCAAATGGGATCCCGCTGCCCAGCTTCAGTGACAGCGGTTTATAGATCGCCAAGATCTTTTCAAAATGCCGGCATCTGCACACTGATCCCGCTGACATCTGACATGATGTGCCGCTCTCAGGTCTGCTCCAACCTACGGTAAAATCTGATTTATATCCAGTATTTTACATAGATGCTACCCTTTATACGCTGTGTTATTTCATTACCGGCTATCACTGAACTGATCAGATCACGGGCATTTGGCTGAACCAAAGCTGCAAATTGTTTTAAGCTAATTTCACGGAATGTATTTGGAACTGATTTACCACACCTGCACTTTATATCTTTCATAAGATTGCTACAATTGTGACTAAACCATCCATGATCAGGACTGCCTATGATGACTCAATATATGAATTACTCTCACTGACAATTCCTTTGATCACCGGATGAGAATACTCATTATCCTGACAGATCTTATGAGCGATTGTGATTGAATGGTGTATGTGTATGTGAGAATGAGAGGTTTTTGAGGTTTATTTAGAAATTGGTGGCCACCTGCATGTCCTTCAGACACTAGGTCTTTTTAATGTGTTCTGGGAATAAGGGTTGTTGTTTGACATTTAATTTAGATGTATTTGTTTAAACTTTGGATAGTCATTTGAATAAAGATCTATACCTTTACACAAATATATGACTCAGAGGGTTGGGTGTGTCATTGCCATCCTCCCTTGTGACTTTAAAAACCAAATATATACCTCAAATTTGGTTTTTAAGGGCAATGTAATGATTAGAAAATTGTTAAATTAAAAAACATATATTGATTTGTACGTTTATGTGTATTCTATTCGTTTTTGTATCAATAAAATTCTTTTCAATTTAACAATTTTCTAATCATTACATTGCCCTTAAAATCCCAATTTGAGGTATATATTTGGTCTTTAAAGTCACAAGGGATGATGGCAATGACACACCCAACCCTCTGAGTCATATATTTGTGTAAACAATTTTCAGGGTGGACAATACACCCATACCTCATTAGTTTTGACTCAGATAATTGGATGTGGACTCTTCTTGAATTTAAATAAATATTTAATTTAATAAGCATAAAGGCTTTACTTCTCCTATTGTGTAAAAATAAGGGACCATTTCCCTTATTAGGAGTTTAGCAGCCTGATTAAGTCATTGGATAATTTTCTGTGATTATCCATTTTTCTTTCATTTTTTCTGCTCCTGGGTTCAGTGTATTCAGACTTGGCAGTAACAACATATGATGGGGGATCTATTAGGAGGAGAATGGGAGGAACTTATGGCAAACATCCAAAAAGATTACCAGGATAAGGAACAGGTCACTTCAGACCTATCCTCGCTTTTCTCATGCCTAACTAAAATACTGGAGAAAAAATGGGCCCTGCACTGGCACATTGAATCTTTGGGACGGTACATCAGGGAGGGCATTAACCCTATAGGTCTGAGAATACAAATATTTCCCACCTTAGACAATATTACCAAAGAACTTAAAACAAATTGGGAAACAAAACTAGATGAATGTTCAAAACACCTCATGCTGCTGCTACAAAATGAATATCAACAGCAATTGAGAGGTATGGATATGGAAATCCAAATACTGTAAACCCGGCTTTCCCCCCTCAAAAAACATGAACAATATACAACATATGAGAAAAAACTGAAGGAACATCTGGAAACCTTCAGCAAAAATATCCTGATAAAAAAGGAGAAAAAATACTGGAGGGACAAGAACACCTTTGGTGAAGGCAGGGCGTACAAGTGGAATACTGACCCAAAACAAGAAAAAATTCCAGATTTCCCAAACAGAATAATATCAATCAGACCAATGACTATCTTTCGGATACACCCTCCAATAACTCCTCCTCCTCTGCCTCCTCTCAGGCGGGTAAATTTCGAGGCAAAAGAAAGGGCCCTTTTCCCAAACATCCAGACATGGAGGGAGAGATTCAACAAACAAACAAGAAAAGAACCACTGACGTTCAATCCAATGAAAGCGTACAAGGTGGAAGAGGAGGGGGAATGGATAGGATCAGGGGGATGATACCGGGGAATCCAAAAGGTTCACCCTCCCTAAACACTGGGAAAAGTTATAAAGAACAGGGGTGCCATTCCAAAAACCCAGCAGACCCAAATAGACAATTTTTTAGACAAGGGCAATGTACAATCCCAACCTCCTCCAACTCCGTTATCACAACTTTCAATGATATCCATGACAACCATACTCGTGAAGGAAAATTAAATGTCATTAATCTCTCATCTCATAAACTTACAACAACAGAACAGGAAGTACTATCTCTAGGCCTCTCCTGCCCTAATCGTAGTTTAGAAACCATTAAAGATATAAATCTGTTTGCCAGGAAACTTCTACTTAAAAGTCTATATACCAAAAAAACCACAGCCACAGCGAAGTGGCACCTAATCTTAAAGCAGCAGACTTCAGATCTCTCAGAGATCTTAATCTATTGTTGCAAGAAAGTGGCCCCTCACAAGATTTCTGGGAAAGGGATCTTGACAGTGAAAGTAGTGAGGAAGAACAAGAGGAATCCAACAAAGCCCAAACTATCAAAAAATATAAAAGGAAATCACACAGATTTCCACCATTGAACCAGAATCCAGCTATAGCCCTATTTGTAGGACAGGTCACCAAAGAAATTGATAAGATGGAAAAATACAACAAAAGAAGCAACTTAAATCGGGAACAACAACAGGCATTAAACTCCCTCAAAAACAACACAGAAATTACAATCAAAGCATCGGACAAGGGAGGGAACATTGTCCTTATGGACAATGCCAAGTATGAAAAAATGTGCTTCAATATATTGAACAACACCAAATGCTACAAAAAGATTTCTCCAGCTACAGTAGACAAATTCAACCAGGAATTTTTCTCCCTGGTGGATGAATACCTGAATGAAGGGGTAATAGATAGAGATACATGGGATTTTATACGTACTAGACATCCACGTCAACCCACCTTCTACGCACTACCGAAAGTGCATAAAAAATGTAATGATCCACCAGGGAGACCCATAATCTCTGGGAATGGCTCCATTACAGAGGGAATCAGCCAAATAATAGACCAATACCTGAGACCCCATGTAATGGAATTATCATCGTATACAAGGGATACCATACATCTGCTGCAAATCCTTGATGGAATATCCATTCCTAATTCAGCCTTACTTGTTACAGTGGATGTGGAGTCTCTCTATAATAGCATTTCACACCACCTGGGTATAGCAGCAATCGAACATGTCTTACAACAAAGGGCAACAACTGACTGGAAATTTAATGCATTTATTCTAACTATGCTGGAGTACATCCTCAGACACACCTTCCTGTTCAAGGGCTCCCACTACCTCCAGGTACAGGGGATAGCTATGGGGACGTGCTGTGCACCCTCCTATGCCAACCTGTACCTGGGGGAGTATGAGAAGGATTTTTTACAGGGGGAAGCAGCGTCTATGTACACTCGCCACATCTGTATGGCAGAGGTACATAGACGATCTCTTCCTTATCTGGGACGGTCCCCCTGAATTACTGAGGGATTGTTTAAAGTTGATGAACAACAATGACTTTAACCTTTTCTTCACAATGATATCCGACACCCATGAAATAAACTTTCTGGATGTTACCATCTTCAAAAATTCAGAGGGTGGATTATCAAGCAAACTTTATAGAAAGGAGACTGCAGGCAACACCTTGTTGCACGCAGATAGTTTCCACCCGGAACCCCTGAAAAGATCTATCCCATATAGCCAGTTTCTCCGCCTTAAAAGAAACTGCAGCAATAATGAAGACTTTCAACATGAAGCGGATAAACTTACCATCAGGCTCATGAACAGAGGCTATACTAAATCATCACTAAAGAAGGCGTTCAACCGAGTTAAGCTAACTAATAGAAGGGATTTGATTTTCTCAAAAAAATCCATCAAAGAGGATGTCACCACAAGGATCATTGTAAGATTTTCCAATGAGCATCTTAAAATCAATAAAATAATCTCTAAATATTGGTCTATTCTTACAGATGATCCAATCTTGAAAGGACTAATTGGTCCTAAACCTCAAATTACCTACAGAAAACCTGGCTCAATAGGAAATGCACTCATTCAAAGTGAATACAAGGGCACGGCAAGAAAGGATCCCTGCAAAACATGGGGTACCTACCCATGTGGATCCTGTGCCCAATGTAAAGTTATTGGTAGGAGGACCACACTGGCACTGCCCAATGGGGAGAGCTTTTCCCTGTGCCATTTCGCCAACTGCAGAACGCAGGGTGTGGTATACCTCATGCAGTGCCAGTGTGGTGCCTTCTACGTAGGTAAAACTAGACAAGAATTTGGAAAACGAGTCGATAAGCATATGCAGAGCATGCGTATCGGCAACCTGTATCTACCCTTGGGAAGGCATGTTGCCAGATACCATAATTATCGACTACCCTCTGTGAACTTCACAGTTCTTGATAGGATTCATTTGCCAATAAGGGGGGGTGACTGGAACAAGGTCCTCCTCCAGCGGGAAATGTGCTGGATAAGGTACCTTAGGGCCACCACCCCCCCAGGTTTGAATGAAACCGAAAGTTTCAGACCCTTCTTGGAGGGTTTTAGCTCGGGGAAAACGGATTAATGAAGAATTCAGTATACCTTCCTTTGCTCTTCTGTTCTTTTGTTTTCCTATAATGGGAGTCATACTCTGTAACCATTTATCCAAAATCTTTGGGTTACCCACATATTGAGATACAAAGGGTCCCATTAACAACATAACAGGCTAATGGTCTTCAGATGGGATCTCCTAGCTGATGATCATATGTTCTAAATTGCCAGGATCTTAATTTTACACCCTACCCAGTAAAAACTATATAGGAGAATTTTTCTTAATTTAACTTTACTCATTGTAATTACTGTAATAGTTTTCAATCCAAAATTGTACATTTACTGTATATAGTATCATTGTCATTTTGATCGCTGCTATCATTATAGATGCATTTTTGCATGGAGCTGTGTTTTATGATTCTGCCTCTCAGTCCTGAAATATTGGGTCAGAGATACCATTGTTCTTCTGCTCTCTTTATCCCTACCCGGCACAGGGGAGGCCATGCTGATCCATCATGGCCCAAATACCCCGAAGACATCAACTCTTGTTTGGTGCCAGGGGGGTTTCCCACTGTGCCGGTGGTTATAAGCCCTAATATTGGTTTTCAGCCATTCGGGTTGAATGCCAGTTAAACCACTATAGAGGGGTCTGGGCAAGCTTAGTAAATATAGAATGCATCTAAACTCCTATTTTCATTTTAAATACAATCAATGACCTCCCAGAATGAATGCAATCCAAAGAGTTCTTCTGAGTATATACTTTCTTTTTCCTTCTTTCTCTATGATCCACCTTAGTAAGGGAGAACAGAAACGTTATTCCTACAGTGACGGCGTCATTCACATTGCTGCACATATCAGTGGCGTCTAGATTTCTGGATGTCTCTCTGACAGGCAGCGGGGTTATTATGCTTTGACGCCCTGTGCGGCACAGACAAACTGACCAATAGCGCTGTGTAGACCACAAAGCGCTCTTCCCTCCTAGTGAATGGACATCGGAGCCATGTGACTCAGACGTCACATATGCCAAAACACTCCCCACGTGAGACGTTGCCCTGGTGACTTGACGCACCTCACTCCCCGCCTCAGGCCGTGCCCATACTCCATGGGATACGTGGAAGGATGACAGCTTCACGTCGCGGCTGGGGAGGAGAGAAGGAGGGAGAGGGCAGGCGTCCGTCGCCTAGACAACAGGGAATACGTGACGCTTTCCTCTAGTATACCTTACAAGGGTGTTTTCTAACAGTGACGGCGGCCAACTGAAGCCGCGCCTTCTCCACTGCATCACCAATGAATAGATGACCTTATTTAGATTGATGCTACACCCACCACCTGACCATGCCCACACCCCAAATATTAGGACGCCAGGGACGGCCAAGGGCAGCACTCCACAACTGGCTCTTTTACAGAGAGGTACTCTAGGACCTGAGCTCTCTGTTACCAACAATTTGGAATCTCACCCATACACCTTATACGACCAACTCAAGGTATTGGACTTCTTCACTTTGTGGTCTTTCTGGGAAAATTAGCCCCCTAAGAACCACCATCACTCTTAGTTTTGATTCTTTGAATTTTTTCATTCAATATTTTTCTTATTTAAAATACTACTTACCGTATATACTCGAGTATAAGTCGAGTTTTTCAGCACTTTTTTTTGTGCTGAAAGTGCCCCCCTCGACTTATACTCGAGTCAATCACTTTTCTGCAGCAAAAAATTTCATTTTCCAAACCGACTTTGGGGCCCCGTATCTCAGGGCCACTTGGTGCTAGAAACCCCAAATTTGGTGTGCAAACCTAGTGGAACTGGTTCCACAACATATCCAAAGATGGAGTTCTTAGCACTAAGTTGCCCCGAGATATGGGGCCCCAAACTGGTTCAAAAAATGTCATTCTCTGCTACAGAAAAGTGCTTGACATTTTCTGAACCGATTTTTGGGGCCCTGTATCTCGGGGTCACTTAGTGCTAGAAACCCCAGCTTTGTATATTTTATGGTGCTAGTTCTACTGGGTTTGCGCACCAAATTTGGGGTTCTTAGCACTAAGTGGCCCCAAGATACGGGGCCCCAAATTCGGTCAACTGTGTCCATCTGCAGCAATGTCATTTTGGGACCCTTTGGGTTCAGAGACCCCAAATTTTGGCTGCAGCTAGGGGGCATCTAGGAACCCTTAACTACCAAGTTTGAAGTTCGGTGGACCTATGGCTGCAAATAGGCACAGTGAGGCATGCAAATGGGCACAGTGAGGCTGCAAATGGCCATTTTTGACCCTCTTTTCCACTTACAGTAGCTGTGCATTTCTCATCCTCGTCTTATATTCGGGTCAATAATTTTTTCCCATTTTTTTTGTGGTAAATTAGGGCCTCGACTTATACTCGGAACGACTTATACTCGAGTATATACGGTATGTTTTTCAGCCTCTTAATGTGTATGGCTGCCAAATATTGGTTCTCTTAAATATACCAGGCCGCCCCGTAGAGGATACTTGAGCGGTATAGACAATTGGTGATTAGGGCCCCCACCAGCACTGGGAAAGTATTTTTCACAGCTACATGCCTCAATGTAAGTCGCATATGTCATTTTTTAGTTGAAATGAGATTGCTTTAGATACAGGCGATATGCACGTGTGTATATATATTAGTAATCATGCTGTTGTTTGAAATTTTAGAATGTGATGCAGTCCTTCCCTGAGGAAGACTTTGCTTTGACAAAAAAAGTTGAAACGCGTTGGAAATCTGCTATCAGGACGCCATCGTACCAACTTGGGGTGGTGCTTGTATTTAGCAGTAGGATGCATCATTTGTTTTCATGTATCTGATGTCTTTTTTAACTATTCAATACCCCAAAAAAACATATATTGATTTGTGCGTTTATGTGTATTCTATTCGTTTTTGTATCAATAAAATTCTTTTTAATTTAACAATTTTCTAATCATTACATTGCCCTTAAAATCCCAATTTGAGGTATATATTTGGTCTTTAAAGATCTATACCTTTAGCACCGGTTTGTCCTCATAGAAGAGTTTCATTGTGCTTGCACGTATTGTCTGCATGCTTTCTTATTGAAATCCCGGTTTAACAGCTATATGCTGCCGGGCTCTATATGGTCACCTGTATTGTCCAAGCCTAACTAGTGAGTTGTATATGGCGGATGCCTTTTGGCACCTTCTGCGTCCTTTATACCAGGACTCCAGAATGTCCATTTGCCCCTGCTTCTAGATTCAGCTATCTTGGATTTATCCTCAATCCCCAAATCTACTGATCATCTTACCATGGGTATTATAGTATTGTATCTCAAACTAAGATAGAGAAACATATTCTCTTATCTGTTGCGTCTGTGAACCTTGGTCATGTCCTGAAGAAGCCTAACGGCGAAACGCGTAGATGCACAAGGGCTCACTGCACATAAATACAGATGCACATATGTGATGTTTTTACCTTTTTTGATTATTCTATGTAAATTTCAACAAAATTGATCACTTTCATTAGATTTTCTCTTTATTATTTCTTAGCCTAAAAAGTCCACTATTTTGGTAATACTCAGTACTACCTGATTTTTGTCCCCAGGATATTTCCACCTCCATGCTTTACTGTAGGGATGGTGTTATTTGGGTGGTAAGCTGCATTGGATTTCACCAGACATATCATTTGGTGTTGAGGCCAATAATTCAATTTTAGTCTGACCATAACACCTTTTTCCATGTGGCTTCAGAATCTTCAAGGTGCGTTTTGGAAAAGTTCAGTCATGACTCCATGTGGCCTTTCTTAAGGAGTGGCTTTTTTCTTGCAACCCTCCTATACAAGCCACATTTGAGGAGAATTTGTGATATTGTTGTCACATGAACACAAATGATCACTCTTTGTCATAAATTCTTGCAACTGCTTCAGAGTTGCTGTAGGCCTCCTGGTAGCCTCCCTGACCAGTTTCCTGCTGGCTCTTTTATTCAGTTTGGAGTAACGTCTTGATCCAGGGAGGGTCTATGTTGTACCAAATACCTTACACTTCTTAAAGTGATTGTAAAGGCAGAAGGTTTTTTATCTTAATGCATTCTATGCATTAGGATAAAAATCTTTCTGTGTGCAGCAGCCCCCCACAGCCCCCCTAATACTTACCTGAGCCCCATCTAAATCTAGTGATGTTGTAGGAATGTCTTGGTTGCCCGGGACTCGCCTCCTAATTGGCTGAGGCAGCAGTGCGGTGCCATTCGCTCCTGCTGCTGTCAATTTAAGTCAGTCAGCTAATGAGAATAGAAAGAGGTGGGGCCAGGCCATGGCTCCGTGTCTGAATGGACACAGGGAGCTGGGACTCAGCTCGGGTGCCCCCACAGCAAGCTACTTGCTGTGGGAGCACTCAACAGGAGGCAGGGGACAGGAGCGCCGAAGAGGGACCCAAGAAGAGGAGGATCGGGGTTTCTCTGTGCAAAACAATTACACGGAGCAGGTAAGTATAACATGTATATGCAAATGCTTCAAATGAAATAGGTTCTTTAATTTTAGAAATCACTGCTATTAGCCCAATATTTGCAGTTCCAAATTATAAAAATACTTTGCACTATCCCTTTAAACTAAAATGCTATAATTAAAATAGTCTGTCCTCCTAAGACTTCTTGAAAATTAACATTTTATATACATACTTATAATCATGTGCAAATATAAGCCATTTTGTGCTAAATACCAGAAATCTTTTTGTGCAAAAGTCCTTGGTGCAAAACTCTGCCGTAAGCTGTATCTACATAAATTCCTGTAACATATAAAGGGTGCAAATACAAGCAATGCTATGAAAAATACAAAAAAAATCTCTGTACAAAAGTCCTAAGCTGTGTATACACCAACACAATCAATGCAGTGCTATGTACAATTCTCAAGTGCAATCTTCAATCAAATGAAATAACTGCTTATGCCGCGTACACACGGTCGGACTTTTCGTCTACAAAAGTCAGACAGCCTGTCCGACAGACTTCCGGCAGACTTTCGGCAGACTTGCGGCGGACTTGCGGCATACTTTCTAACGAACGGACTTGCCTACACACGACCACACAAAAGTCCGACGGATTCGTACGTGATGACGTACACCGGACTAAAATAAGGAAGTTCATAGCCAGTAGCCAATAGGTGCCCTAGCGTGGCTTTTTGTCCGTCGGACTAGCACACAGACGAGCGGATTTCGGGGTCCGTCGTAGTTACGAAGTAAAGATTTGAAGCATGTTTCAAATCTAAAGTACGTCGGATTTGAGGCTAAAAAAGTACGTTGAAAGTCCGGAGAAGCCCACACACGATCGGATTACCAGCCAGCTTTAGTCCGTCAGCGTCCGTTGGACTTTTGTAGACGAAAAGTACGACCGTGTGTACGCGGCATAAGTCTTTGAATCTTTTCCCAATTTTCAGAAAACTCACCAAAAACCAAGACCCTTATGCCGCGTACACACGACCGGACTTTACGGCATACTTTGTTCAGCGGACTGGAGTCCGTCGGACAATTCGATCGTGTGTGGACTCCAGCGGACTTTTTTTCCCCAAAAGTTCGACGGACCTAGAAATGAAACATGTTTCAAATCTTTTCGACGGACTCGAGTCCGGTCGAAAAGTCCGCTCGTCTGTGGGCTAGTCCGACGGACAAAAAACGATGCTAGGGCAGCTGTTGGCTGCTGGCTATGAACTTCCTTGTTTTAGTCCGGTCGTACGTCATTACGTACAAATCCGTCAGACTTTGGTTGATCGTGTGTAAGCAAGTCTGTTCATTCGGAAAGTCTGTCGTAAAGTCCGTCGAAAAGTCTGCAGGACAAAGTCTGCCGTAAAGTTCGCTCGTGTGTACGTGGCATTAGGATTTATGGGTCATACTCGCGTGTGACTATCCAGATCTCAACAGCCATCATTTCTCAATATGGACTGTACATGAAATCAAGGGAGGCTGAGAAGAGAACTAAATGATTCCATTCAATAAAACACATTAAAAGCAAATAAAACCAATCCAATCACATTTAGCAATGCTACCCCAGCACTAACATTACAGCATATGTGGTTTATTAGAGCACAGCTCCACTTGCTCTCTGCTGTGTGCGAATGGCTGTTCTCAGTGTGGAATGATGTCACGTGTCGGTAGTCGCGCCCTTTCATTTTGTCATCAAGATGTCTCCAGGGGCAGATACTTGCAATTATTTCAATGGTGTTGACTTAAATATCATGTTCCTTTGTGTAAGGCCCCATGGTCAATCACTCCTCTCCTAACAGGTCCCTATATCTGCAAATCTATCTCTATTTAAGCAATACCGAAAATTTAGTCCTTCACATTCTGGGCCTCTCAACTGTATCTGGCTGCAGGGACATCAATGAGAATGTTAGCATATACATTAACTCATATATTCAATCCCGTGTTTCTCATATTATGCCACACCTCCTAGAACAGTTAAATTGCCTAATTGTCCCTCCATGGACCTACTTTGAGAGGGTATATATTGAAGCTTTACACTGCAGTATACCTCAGCAGAAAGGTTTATGCCGCGTACACACGATCGGACTTTCTGGCATACTTGGTCCGGCACACTTTCTGACGGACTTTGTCCGCCAGGTGCGCCGGACTTTAAAACGGACGGACTTGTCCACACACGACCGGACTTTCCGGGGGAGCTAAATCCGCCCGTCTTTCCGACGGACTTTCGCCGGAGTTACGGCGGACTATCAGAATGAACGGACTTGCCCACACATGGACAAGTCCGTTCATTTTGAACGTGACTCAGGTGCGACGGGAATAGAAAAGGAAGTCAATCTTGCCGCTTTTATCGGCGAGATTGACACCTTGCGAGCCCCGTCGCGGGGCATACAAGGCCCTTAGGTCTAGTATGGATTTTAAAGGAAAGCCCCTACGCCGAAAAACGGCATGGGGTCCCCCTAAAATCCATACCAGACCCCGATCTGAGCATGCAGCCCAGCCGGTCAGGAAAGGGGGTGGGGACGAGCGAGCGCCCCCCCCCCTCCTGAACCATACCAGGCCGCATGCCCTCAACATGGGGGGTGGGTGCTTCGGGGGAGGGGGCGCCCTGCGGGGCCCCCCACCCCAAAGCACCTTGTCCCCATGTTGATGAGGACAAGGGCCTCTTCCCGACAACCCTGGCCGTTGGTTGTTGGGGTATGCGGGCGGGGGGCTTATCGGAATCCGGGAGCCACCTATAATAGGAGGGCCCCCAGATCCCGGCCCCCCCACCCTATGTGAATGAGTATGGGGTACATGGTACCCCTACCCATTCACCTAGGTAAAAAGTGTCAATAATAAAACACACTACACAGGTTTTTAAAATAATTTATTAAACAGCTCCGGGGGGGTCTTCCTCAGGCTTCGAGGGTCTTCTTCCGGCTTCGGGGGTCCCTCCAGTTCCTCTTCTCCCGGCGTCCGGTTGGTTCTTCTCCGCTCTCTCCGGCCTCTTTTCCCGGTGTTCCAGTTCTTCAGCCGGCTCCTCCGCTGTCTTCAGGCCGCTCTCTTGCCAGTGGAGGTCCGGACTTCTGGGCTTCTTGTCTTCTTCCCTCTTCTCTTCTCCAGATGTTGACACGACGCTCTCTCCGGCTGGACTGCTCTCTGAGGGCTCCGTTGGGACTTATATAGGCGGAGACCCCCCTTATGATGTCACAGTCCCTGGGCATGCTGGGACTGTGATGTTTTAGGGGGCATGGTCACCAGGTGATGTTGACCACGCCCCCTAAAACGTCACAGTCCCAGCATGCCCAGGGACTGTGACATCATAAGGGGGCGGGGTCAGCGGAGGAGCTGGCCGAAGAACCGGAACACCGGGAGAAGAGGCCTAAGAGAGCGGAGAAGAACCAACCAGACGCCGGGAGAAGAGGAACCAGAGGGACCCCCGAAGCCGGAAGAAGACCCCCAAAGCCGGAGGAAGACCCCCCTGGAGCTGTTTAATAAATTATTTTAAAAACCTGTGTAGTGTGTTTTATTGACACTTTTTCCCTAGGTGAATGGGTAGGGGTACCATGTACCCCATACTCATTCACATAGGGTGGGGGGCCGGGATCTGGGGGCCCTCTTATTATAGGGGGCTCCCGGATTCCGATAAGCCCCCCGCCCGCAGACCCCGACAACCAACGGCCAGGGTTGTCGGGAAGAGGCCCTTGTCCTCATCAACATGGGGACAAGACGCTTTGGGGTGGGGGGGCCCCACAGGGCACCCCCCTACCCCAAAGCACCCACCCCCCATGTTGAGGGCATGCAGCCTGGTACGGTTCAGGAGGGGGGCGCTCGCTCGTCCCCACCCCCTTTCCTGACCGGCCGGCTGCGTGCTCGGATCGGGGTCTGGTATGGATTCTAGGGGGGGCCCCACGCTGTTTTTTCGGCATAGGGTCTTCCCTTTAAAATCCATACCAGACCTAAGGGCCTGGTATGCCCCGCGCTCGCCGCAATAGAAAAATTTGTTTTTCCTATTGCAGCGAGCGCGAAATGCAATATCCTACCCTTGCGTCGCATCTGGTCCGTCGGACCAGCACATAGACGAGCGGACTTTCCGCCAGAAACTGAGTCCGACGGAAAGATTTAAAGCATGTTTCAAATCTAGGTCCGGCGGGCTTTTGGGAAAAAGTCCGCCGGAAAAGTCCGCCGGAGCCTACACACGGTCGGATTGTCCGGCAGACTCTGGTCCACCGGACCAAGTATGCCGGAAAGTCCGCTCGTGTGTACGCGCCATTAGAAGTTATTTGAGTGTTAGGAAAATAGAATATCTTTATATTTTTTGTTCTGTTGGAATTTTTATTGATATGCAATACTTTAAAGTTTGGCTCTGAGCATTACCACTGGTTTTGCCATGGCCATTAGCTGTACCCTGTTTATGGCTGTGGACCTGAAGTTGTGAGAACGCATTTTATTTTTTTCAACTTCAGGACACCTGTGCCATGTTCTAGCATAATATAGATACATCTACAACATATTTGAATTCTGGAGCGGTGACAGGGGCAAGATAATTGAGTTTGTGGAGGTATTAAATGGTAATTATCGGAATCATTAGATAGCTCAAAATATAAATGAGAAATACGAAAGTCAAACTAAAAGCTGATATCCTAACTTAATATTTAATCTTATTTCACAAATGAATTTCTAAAAACAAATAGTATGGTGGAGAAATAGGGGTTGATTTACTGAAGGAAAATAGGCTATTCATTGTGCAAGAAAATTTTTCTTAGCTTGGTTAATGACACAATGCGTTGCTGACTTCCATCATCCAATTATGTGCAAGCAAAAATTGCACGTTTTTTTTTATTTTATTTTTTTTTCTTTGATTGCAACTTCTAATCATCTTAGTTTAACCTCCTCTTTTGACCTAAAATGATAGACACACACTTTTACACCTTCTGATAACAACTCACTTGACCTTGTATTCTCCTACCTATCCTCTCCAACAAACCTTTTACCCTCTCTGATTGCTACGTTATCAGCTTCACTCTCTCCCTGTCTTCCACCTTCTTTTCCTCTAACTACCTAACAGTTACCTGTAGAAACCTGCACCACTTTAACCGTTCTCTCTATTCTGCAACAGACTATCTCTTTGACAACTTCTCACCGCTATCTTCCCCCAACCTAGTCACTTCTGTCTACAGCATTTCACTGTGATCCTCCCTGGACACACTCACCCCTCTCCCCACACTACACATAATATCAGGCTCCAATCACTACAACCTTGGCAAACAGGTGACACTCAAAGGCTCAAAAAATGTAGACACATGCCTGAGCATCTGTGGCACAAGAATCAGACTACATCACAAAAAAACTTCACCCAGTATAAATCTGAACAGGGCCAATCCCAGACGGGGTGCACGGGGTGCAGTGCACCCGAGTGCCAGAGAGGTGGGGGCGCTGAAGCATCAGAGTGCTCCCTTGACCCTTCCCTCCTCCTCCTGTTCGTGTCCAGCAGCGGTTCTCTGCCGGTGTTCTAAGGAGAAAGGCGCCGCTGTGTTTCCTGCTCAAGCCCCTCCCTCCTCCTGTCAGAGAAGGAGAGCGGCTGGTCTCTGTGTGTAGAGAGACCAGCCGCGCAGTGATGTTGCGCAGGGGGGTGGGGCTGTCTGTGCCTGACACATTCTCCTCCTCTCTCTGTCTCTCACTCCTGCCTGCTGTGAACTGCTCTCCACCTGGGTGGCGCGGCTGCACACTGTCCTCTCCTCTCCAGCTGCCGCCCGAGTGTTTTTATGTACCCTGATGGAGGGGAGGGGTGACGGTCTGTCCTTGGGGTCTGAACTAATGGAGGGGGGTCTGTCTTGGGGGGGTCTGTACTAATGGAGTGGGGTCTGTACTAGGGATGAGCTTCGAGTTCAAAGCTTGACTCGAACATCGGCTGTTCGCAAGTTCGCCGAACAGCGAACAATTTGGGGTTGTCCACGGCAAATTCGAATGCCGCGGAACACCCTTTAAAAGTCTATGGGAGAAATCAAAAGTGCTAATTTTAAAGGCTTATATGCAAGTTATTGTCCTAAAACGTGTTTGGGGACCCGGGTCCTGCCCCAGGGGACATGGATCAATGCAAAAAAAAGTTTTAGAAACGACAGTTTTTTGGGAGCAGTGATTTCAATAATGCTTAAAGTCAAACAATAAAAGTGTAATATCCCTTTAAATTTCATAGCTGGGGGGTGTCTATAGTATGCCTGTAAAGGGGCGCATGTTTCCCGTGTTTAGAACAGTCTGACAGCAAAATGACATTTCAAAGGAAAAAAAATCATTTAAAACTACTCGCGGCTATTGCATTGCCTGTCCGACAATACACATAAAAGTTCATTGATAAAAACGGCATGGGAATTCCCCACAGGGGAACCCCGAACTAAAATTTAAAAAAAAAATGACGTGGGGGTCCCCCTAAATTCCATACCAGGCCCTTCAGGTCTGGTATGGATTTTAAGGGGAACCCCGCGCCAAATTTTTTTTAAAAATGGCGTGGGGTCCCCCCAAAAATCCATACCAGACCCTTATCCGAGCACGCAACCTGGCAGGCCGCAGGAAAAGAGGGTGGAACGAGAGAGTGCCCCCCCTCCTGAACTGTACCAGGCCACATGCCCTCAACATTGGGAGGGTGCTTTGGGGTAGCCCCCCAAAACACCTTGTCCCCATGTTGATGAGGACAAGGGCCTCATCCCCACAACCCTGGCCGGTGGTTGTAGGGGTCTGTGGGCAGGGGGCTTATCGGAATCTGGAAGCCCCCTTTAACAAGGGGACCCCCAGATCCCGGTCCCCCCTGTGTTAAATGGTAAGGGGGTACAAAAGTACCCCTACCATTTCACTAAAAAACTGTCAAAAATGTTAAAAATGACAAGAGACAGTTTTTGACAATTCCTTTATTTAAATGCTTCTTCTTTCTTCTTTCTTCTATCTTCCTTCATCTTCTTCTTATTCTTCTGGTTCTTCTGGTTTTTCCTCTGGTGTTCTCGTCCAGCATCTCCTCCGCGGCGTCTTCTATCTTCTTCTCCTCGGGCCGCTCCGCACCCATGGCATGCGGGGAGGCTCCCGCTCTTCTCTTCATCTTCTTCTCTTTTTCATCTCCTTCTCTTCTTCATCTTCTTCTCCGGGCCGCTCCGCATCCATGCTGGCATGGATGGAGGCTCCCGCTGTGTGACGTGTCTCCTCTTCTGATGGTTCTTAAATAACGGGGATGGGGCCACCCGGTGATCCCGCCCCCTCTGACGCACGGGACATGACGGGACTTCCCTGTGGCATTCCCCGTGACGTCACAGGGAAGTCCCGTCAAGTCACTGTGCGTCAGAGGGGGCGGGGTCACCTGGTGGCCCCCCCATTATTTAAGAACCGTCAGAAGAGGAGACGCGTCACACAGCGGGAGCCTCCCACCATGCCAGCATGTATGCGGAGCGGCCCTGGGGAAGAAGATAAAGAAGAGAAGAAGATGAAAAAGAGAAGAAGATGAAGAGAAGAGCGGAGCCTCCCTCCATGCCATGGGTGCGGAGCGGCCGAGGAGAAGAAGATAGAAGACGCCGCGGAGGAGATGCTGGACGAGAACACTGGAGGAAGAACCAGAGGAGCCAGAAGAACCAGAAGAAGAAGAAGAAGATGAAGGAAGATAGAAGAAAGAAGAAGCATTTAAATAAAGGAATTGTCAAAAACTGTCTCTTGTCATTTTTAACATTTTTGACAGTTTTTTAGTGAAATGGTAGGTGTACTTTTGTACCCCCTTACCATTTCACACAGGAGGGAGGGCCGGGATCTGGGGGTCCCCTTGTTAAAGGGGGCTTTCAGATTTCGATAAGCCCCCCGCCCGCAGACCCCCACAACCACCGGCCAGGGTTGTGGGGATGAGGCCCTTGTCCTCATCAACATGGGGACAAGGTGTTTTGGGGGGCTACCTCAAAGCACCCTCCCAATGTTGAGGGCATGTGGCCTAGTACGGTTCAGGAGGGGGGGGCACTCTCTCGTCCCCCCCTCTTTTCCTGCGGCCTGCCAGGTTGCGTGCTCAGATAAGGGTCTGGTATGGATTTTTGTGGGGACCCCATGCCGTTTCTTTTTTAAATTTTGGCGCGGGGTTCCCCTTAAAATCCATACCAGACCTGAAGGGTCTGGTATGGAATTTAGGGGGACCCCCACGTCATTTTTTTTTTAAATTTTGGCCGGGGTTCCCCTTAATATCCATACCAGACCTGAAGGGCCTGGTATGGAATTTAGGGGGACCCCCACGTCATTTTTCTTTTTTAATTTTGGTTCGGGGTTCCCCTGTGGGGAATTCCCATGCCGTTTTTATCAATGAACTTTTATGTGTATTGTCGGACCGGCAATGCAATAGCCGCGAGTAGTTTTAAATGACTTTTTCTTTGAAATGTCATTTTGCTGTCAGACTGTTCTAAACATGGGAAACATGTGCCCCTTTACAGGCATACTATAGACACCCCCCAGCTACGAAATTTAAAGGGATATTACACTTTTATTGTTTGACTTTAAGCATTATTAAAATCACTGCTCCTGAAAAAACGTCCGTTTTTAAAACTTTTTTTTGCATTGATCCATGTTCCCTGTGGCAGGACCCAGGTCCCCAAACACTTTTTATGACAATAACTTTTCATATAAGCCTTTAAAATTAGCACTTTTGATTATTCATGTTCATGTCCCATAGACTTTAACGGTGTTCGCGTGTTCGAACAAACTTTTTTCCTGTTCGAATGTTCTGGTGCGAACCGAACAAGGGGGTGTTCGGCTCATCCCTAGTCTGTACTAATGGAGGGGAGCCGGCCTGGGGGGTCTGTACTAATAGAGGGGGGTCTGTACTAATAGAGGGGGGTCTTTACTAATAGAGGGGGTCTGTACTAATAGACGGGGGTCTGTACTAATGGGAGGGGCGGGCCTGGGGGGGGTTGTACTAATAGAGGGAGGTCTGTACTAATGGGGGGGTTTGTACTAATAGAGGGGGGTCTGTACCAATGGGGGGGTCTGTCCTAATGGAGGGGGTCTGTCCTAGGGGGTCTGTACTAATGGAGGGGGGTCTGTCCTGGGGGTCTGTACTAATGGGGGGTCTGTACTAATGGAGGGGTGGTTTGTCCTGTGGGGGTCTGTACTAATGGAGGGCGAGATCTGTCCTGGGGGGTCTGTACTAATGGAGGGGGGTTTCCTGGGGGAGGTCTGTACTAATAGAGGGGGGTCTGTACTAATGGGAGGGTCTGTCCTAGTGGAAGGGGGGTCTGTCCTGGGGGGTATGTACTAATGGGGGGGTCTGTACTAATGGAGGGGTGGTTTGTCCTGTGGGGGTCTGTACTAATGGAGGGAGGTTTCCTGGGGGGGTCTGTACTAATAGAGGGGGTCTGTACTAATGGGGGGTCTGTTCTAATGGAGGGGGTATGTCCTGGGGGGTCTGTACTAATGGGGGGGTCTGTACTAATGGAGGGGTGGTTTGTCCTGTGGGGGCCTGTACTAATGGAGGGGGAGATCTGTCTTGCATGTCTGTACTAATGGATAGGGGTTTCCTGGGGGGTCTGTACTAATAAAGGGGGGTCTGTACTAATGGGGGTCTGTTCTAATGGAGGGGGTTCTGTCCTGGGGGTCTGTACTAATGGGGGTCTGTACTAATGGAGGGGTGGTTTGTCCTGTGGGGGTCTGTACTAATGGAGGGGAGGGGAGGTTTTCCTGAGGGGTCTGTACTAAAAGAGGGGGGGGTCTGTACTAATGGGGGGGTCTGTGCTAATGGAGGGGGGTCTGTTTTGGGGGGTCTGTACTGATGGAGGAGTCTGTACTAATGGAGGGGGGGTTTCCTGGGGGTCTGTACCAATAGAGGGGGTCTGTACTAATGGGGGGTCTGTCTTAATGGAGGGGGGTCTGTCCTGGGGGATCTGTGCTAATGGGGGGTCTGTACTGATGGAGGGTGGTTTGTCCTGTGGGGGTCTGTACTAATGGAGGGGGAGGTCTGTCCTGGGGGGTCTGTACTAATGGAGGGGGGTTTTCCTGGGGGGTCTGTACTAATGAAGAGGGTGTCTGTACTAATGGAGGGGGGGCGGCCTGGGGGGTCTGTACTAATAGGGGGGTCTGTACTAATGGGGGGTCTGTCCTAAAGGAGGGGGGTCTGTCCTGGGGGTCTGTACTATGGGGGGGTCTGTACTAATGGAGGGGTGGTTTGCCCTGTGGAGGGTTTGTACTAATGAAGGGGGAGGTCTGTCCTGGGGGGTCTGTACTAATGGAGGGGGGGTTTCCTGAGGGGGTCTGTACTAATGGAGGGGGGTCTGTACTGAGGAAGGTCTGTGCTGAGGGAGGGTTTTATACTTAGTGCGGGTTCTGCACTGACGGAGGGGGGTCTATACTTAGTGGAGGGGGGTCTGTACTGAGGGGCGACTATAGTTGGTGGAAGGGGGTGACCCCAACCCTAGGGATGCCAATGCAGCTGCGGGCTCTTCCCCCCCCTCCCACTCCCTCTTACACTGTAGTATGTCTGCAGTCTCTGACTGTCTCCTGTAGTATGTCTGCAGTCTCTGACCATCTCCTGTAGTATGTCTGCAGTCTCTGACCATCTCCTGTACTATGTCTGCAGTCTGTGACCATCTCCTGTAGTATGTCTGCAGTCTCTGACCATCTCCTGTATTATGTCTGCAGTCTCTGACCATCTCCTGTACTATGTCTGCAGTCTCTGACCATCTCCTGTACTATGTCTGCAGTCTATGATCGTCTCCTGTACAATGTCTGCAAATTCTGATCGTCTCCTGTATTATGTCTGCAGTCTCTGACCGTCTCCTGTATTATGTCTGCAGTCTCTGACCTTCTGTACTATGTCTGCAATCTCTGATCATCTCCTGTACTATGTCTGCAATCTCTGACCGTCTCCTGTACTATGTCTGCAGTCTCTGGCTGTCTCCTGTAGTATGTCTGCAGTCTCTGATTGTCTTCTGTAGTATGTCTGCAGTCTCCGACCGTCTCCTGTGATATGTCTGCAGTCTCTGACTGTCTCCTGTAGTATGTCTGCAGTCTCTGACTGTCTCCTGTAGAATGTCTGCAGTCTCTGACTGTCTCCTGTAGTATGTCTGCAGTCTCTGACCATCTCCTGTATTATGTCTGCAGTCTCTGACCATCTCCTGTACTGTGTCTGCAGTCTCTGACCATCTCCTGTACTATGTCTACAGTCTCTGACCATCTCCTGTACTATGTCTGCAGTCTCTGACCATCTCCTGTATTATATCTGCAGTCTCTGATCGTCTTCTGTAGTATGTCTGCAGTCTCTGACTGTCTCCTGTAGAATGTCTGCAGTCTCTGACTGTCTCCTGTAGTATGTCTGCAGTCTCTGACAATCTCCTGTATTATGTCTGCAGTCTCTGACCATCTCCTGTACTGTGTCTGCAGTCTCTGACCATCTCCTGTACTATGTCTACAGTCTCTGACCATCTCCTGTACTATGTCTGCAGTCTCTGACCATCTCCTGGATTATATCTGCAGTCTCTGATCGTCTTCTGTAGTATGTCTGCAGTCTCTGACTGTCTCCTGTAGTATGTCTGCAGTCTCTGACCATCTCCTGTAGTATGTCTGCAGTCTCTGGCTGTCTCCTGTAGTATGTTTGCAGTCTCTGACTGTCTCCTGTATTATGTCTGCAGTCTCTGACCGTCTCCTGTAGTATGTCTGCAGTCTCTGACCATCTCCTGTAGTATGTCTGCAGTCTCTGGTAATCTCTTGTATTATGTCTGCAGTCTCTGACCATCTCCTGTACTATGTCTGCAGTCTCTGACCATCTCCTGTACTATGTCTGCAGTCTATGATCGTCTCCAGTACAATGTCTGCAGTTTCTGACCATCTCCTATACTATGTCTGCAGTCTCTGACCATCTCCTGTACTATGTCTGCAGTCTCTGATCATCTCCTGTTCTATGATTGCAGTCTCTGACCATCTCTTGTATCATAACTACAGTCTCTGGCCATCTCCTGTACTATGTCTGCAGTCTCTGACCATCTCCAGTACTATGTCTGCAGTCTCTGACCATCTCCTGTACTATGTCTGCAGTCTCTGACCATCTCCTGTACTATGTCTGCAGTCTCTGACCATCTCCTGTACTATGTCTGCAGTCTCTGATCATCTCCTGTTCTATGATTGCAGTCTCTGACCGTCTCTTGTATCATAACTACAGTCTCTGGCCATCTCTTGTACAATGTCTGCAGTCTCTGACCATCTCCTGTACTATGTCTGCAGTCTCTGACCATCTCCTGTATTATATCTGCAGTCTCTGATCATCTTCTGTAGTATGTCTTCAGTCTCTGACTGTCTCGTGTAGTATGTCTGCAGTCTCTGACCGTCTCGTGTAGTATGTCTGCAGTCTCTGACTGTCTCCTGTAGTATGTCTGCAGTCTCTGACTGTCTCCTGTAGTATGTCTGCAGTCTCTGACTGTCTCCTGTAGTATGTCTGCAGTCTCTGACTGTCTCCTGCAGTATGTCTGCAGTCTCTGACCATCTCCTGTAGTATGTCTGCAGTCTCTGACCATCTCCTGTAGTATGTCTGCAGTCTCTGACCATCTCCTGTATTATGTCTGCAGTCTCTGACCATCTCTTGTACTATGTCTGCAGTCTCTGACCATCTCCTGCACTATGTCTGCAGTCTATGATCGTCTCCTGTACAATGTCTGCAGTTTCTGATCGTCTCCTGTATTATATAAACTGAAAGGAAAAAGGAAAATCCACCTAAACCTGTACTACCACCTCCGCGCTTGGAAAAAAACACACAAATGGAGCTGCCACTTAAATATCAAAACATAAATCAACTGAATCCACCCTCCAATGGTGACAGATGGATAGCGGCGCTAACTTTAACAATGGTGAAAACAACCGGTTTGCAACCCCACCATTTTTACTACCATGGAGTGAGTTAGAGGTGTGCTGTACCTCTAAAGTGATAGATGATAAATTGGTAATTACTCTTATAACACATAAAATATTAGTGATCTAAATGAATGAAACACTCTAATGTATTGTAAAATAATAATCCCCCAATATTCCAACTATGAATGTGATAAGTGAGTATTACCATACACCACGTGAGAAAAAATATGTATAATTTCTAACAACATATACTCAATAAAAAATATATATATGTGAAAAACTGAAAATACCACAATAATAGGAATGAATAAATAAAGTCCAAAGTAGAAAAAACAAAAAATGAAAAAGTTCAAAAAAATATACCGTAGTCAACATAAAACCAGTGATGATAATGTGTGACAAGATACACCACTCCAGGAAAAAAGTGCAGGTGTTCTCAAAACCGTTCTGCTGTGATCCGCAAATTTCACCACACCTCAGTGACGTGATTCCACTCCCTTCTGAAGTCAAAACTCACAAGCTGTTCAGGCCTCCCACTCTCGTGTTTGGCCGGACCGAGCCTCAACCCACTCTCATGGGGGTTAGCATGCGACCCAGATCTCCACTGCTACTCACTGGCTATCATCCTCATACTCGTAAATCATATATAAAATGAAAGAAATGCTCCAATAGTGCAGTACCGTTAAAAGGATCAATTTATTCACACTAAAACAGCATCAAATTAACTCACATTCAAATAAAAACTGGTAGGCAAAAAACAGTTCACAGTAATTTGGAAAACAGCACGGCACACTGAACAGGATGCAAAACGAAACCACAACACACGGCCACGGCGGACCCAGGGAGTATGGAAGCTGGAGTACGTCTCACCCGCCCTCAGCGACCTGTCCCTCGGTCGATCCCCGCTCCATCACCCGTCACTCCTTCCTCTAATCCTTGTGTTAGATGCCAGACATCAACGCCCCGACATGTTTCATGACCAGCACTTATTCATGGGTATGGCTATCCGGCAAGGCAATCAACATTTTATGCAAATTGAATGGGCGGGCGCAAATCACTCTACGTCCACACCCTTCCTGTGTCCCCGTGACCGTGATATATGCAGTCTCTCCTCATAGAATGTGACTAATACATGGTAAATGCATTTAGATCGCCATTCCTAAGCTGCAAAATAGGTCACCTTCCATGTTCCCCCTCTATAACATGGAACACAATCTCTCTTATGCCGGGTACACACGAGCGGACTTTACGGCAGACTTTGCCTGGCGGACAGGATTTCGTCGGACAATTCGATCGTGTGTGGGCTCCAGCGGATTTTGTTTGCTCAAAAGTTGGACGGACTTAGATTTGAAACATGTTTTAAATCTTTTCATCGAACTCGAGTCCGGTCGAAAAGTCCGCTCGTCTGTATGCTAGTTCGACGGACAAAAACCCACGCTAGGGCAGCTATTGGCTACTGGCTATGAACTTCCTTGTTTTAGTCCGGTCGTACGTCATCACGTACGAATTCGACGGACTTTGGTGGATTGTGTGTAGGCAAGTCCGTTCATTCAGAAAGTCCGTCATAAAGTCTGTCGAAAAGTCCGCCGGGCAAAGTCTGCCGTAAAGTCCGCTCGTGTGTACGCGGCATTACAGTGATTTATAACTTATATACTTATACCTTGTGACAAAATTATAACAAAATGTGTATACATCTACATATGTGTTTGTTTTCAGACTAAATTAAAATAAAATATGACATTACCTCCTAGTGCACACAACAGATCTACATAGTACTGCAAATACCATATATTACTGCAGGAATTTTTTTTCTTTATGTGCATATATAGCAAATCATAAAAATTATTATTAAAAATTATTATTATCTGGATGTGAAAAATCCAGTATTCAAACATAATCAAATCCTAAAATGTAAATCAAGTGCTAATAAGTGCTTTTAATTATAACCCAATATCTTCATATAAAGCGCTCAATGTGCAAAAAAAACTTTTATATATATACAAAACTACACTAATATTATCCCAATGACTAGAGCTAATGGAAGATTGAATTATCGATCATATGTACTAGAGATAATCTTACATGGTGTACAAAAAATTAGTTTAAAAATTATTTTATTACATCCTATATACGTATGTGTATGAACCCTCCATAGAGGGAATTAGAAACCGCATACATATATCCTCAAGATATTAATAACCAGATGCATTGCTAATGGTGAATGATCACTAGGAGTTACTAAAAAAGCAGTTCAGATCCAGCTCTATGTTCATTCCTCCAGGGAATAAACATTTAAGCAGAAAGATCTATCGGGTTTCTCTCTGAGAGAGATCCCTGACTCGATTGGACCCTCTCCAGGACTGGTAAACCACATCTAAACCACAAAACTGTAACAGACTTGGGTACTGATTGTGTTTCTCCTTAAAATGGAGAGACACACTGTGATATTGGAAGCCTTTCTTGATGTTCGCTAGACGTTCAACAATCCCCACCTTTATTACTCTCTTGGTGCGCTCAACATAAAATAAGCCACACGGGCACCACAAACGGTAAACTAGAAAGGAAGAGTTGCATGTGATAAAATCTCTAATCTCAAACGTCTCTCCCTCCACATTACTAATTTGAGTCATGCCCCTATTTCTTACCTGTACTGTTCTACAGAAAATGCACTTCCTACATGCATAAAACCCCCGTAGATTGATTTTGAAAGTTTGTTGCTGTGGTGGATTCAAAATTTTCTTCACTACTCTGTGACCAAAGTTTGGTGCCCGTCTGTAGATGAATCTGGGGTGGTTGGGTAAGATCTCCCCCAAATCTCTATCTCTACACAGGATATGCCAGTATTTCTTAAAAATACTTTCCACATCCTTATACTGGTGATGGAAATCTGAGATAAATCCTAGTTGGTGTTGGTCAGTTGGTACCCTAGTGTCTTTTTCTCTTAAACACTGTTCCCTAGGTATATTTGCCACTTCCTGAATAACGGTATTAATGGTCCCAGTGTCATATCCTTTTTGGAGAAATCTCTCCTTAAGTATGTCAGCTTGGGCCATATATGTGATCAGATCCGAACAGTTCCGTCGGACTCTGAGCATCTGTCCCTTTGGTATATTTTTTATCCAGGAGGGATGATGTCCACTCCTGATCGAAAGATAACTGTTCCGATCTGTCATCTTAACCACTTGAGCCCCGGACCTTTATGCTGCCTAAGGACCAGAGGTCTTTTTCCAATTTGGCACTGCGTCGCTTTAACTGCTAATTGCGCGGTCATGCAATGCTGTACCCAAACGAAATTTGCGTCCTTTTCTTCCCACAAATAGAGCTTTCTTTTGATGGTATTTGATCACCTCTGCCATTTTTATTTTTTGCGCTATAAACGGAAAAAGACCGAAAATTTTGAAAAAAAATGATATTTTCTACTTTTTGTTATAAAAATAATCCAATAAACTCAATTTTAGTCATACATTTAGGCCAAAATGTATTCGGCCACATGTCTTTGGTAAAAAAAAAAGTTAATAAGCGTATATTTATTGGTTTGCGCAAAAGTTATAGCGTCTACAAACTAGGGTACATTTTCTGGAATTTACACAGCTTTTAGTTTATGACTGCCTATGTCATTTCATGAGGTGCTAAAATGGCAGGGCAGTACAAAACCCCCCCAAATGACCCCATTTTGGAAAGTAGACACCCCAAGGAAATTGCTGAGAGGCATGTTGAACCCATTGAATATTTATTTTTTTTGTCCCAAGTGATTGAATAATGAAAAAAAAAAAAAAAAAAAAAAATATTTACAAAAAGTTGTCACTAAATGATATATTGCTCACACAGGCCATGGGCCTATGTGGAATTGCACCCCAAAATACATTCAGCTGCTTCTCCTGAGTATGGGGATACCACATGTGTGGGACTTTTTGGGAGCCTAGCCACGTACGGGGCCCCGAAAACCAATCACCGCCTTCAGGATTTCTAAGGGCATAAATTTTTGATTTCATTCCTCACTACCTATCACAGTTTTGAAGGCCATAAAATGCCCAGATGGCACAAAACCCCCCCAAATGACCCCATTTTGGAAAGTAGACACTCCAAGCTATTTGCTGAGAGGCATGTTGAGTCCATGGAATACTTTCTTTTTTGACACAAGTTGCGGGAAAGTGACAATTTTTTTTTTTTTTTGTACAAAGTTGTCACTAAATGATATATTTCTCACACAGACCATGGGCATATGTGGAATTGCACCCCAAAATACATTCAGCTGCTTCTCCTGAGTATGGGGATACCACATGTGTGGGACTTTTTGGGAGCCTAGCCGCATACGGGGCCCCGAAAACCAAGCACCGCCTTCAGGATTTCTAAGGGCATAATGTTGTGATTTGACTCCTCACTACCTATCACAGTTTTGAAGGCCATAAAATGCCAAGATGGCACAAAACCCCCCCAAATGACCCCATTTTGGAAAGTAGACACCCCAAACTATTTGCTGAGAGGCATGTTGAGTCCATGGAATATTTTATATTTTGACACAAGTTGCGGGAAAGTAACACTTTTTTTTTTTTTTTTTTTTTTTTTTTGCACAAAGTTGTCACTAAATGATATATTGCTCAAACATGCCATGGGCATATGTGGAATTACACCCCAAAATACATTCTGCTGCTTCTCCTGAGTATGGGGATACCACATGTTTAGGACTTTTTGGGAGCCTAGCCGCGTACGGGGCCCCGAAAACCAATCACCGCCTTCAGGATTTCTAAGGGCATAAATTTTTGATTTCATTCCTCACTACCTATCACAGTTTTGAAGGCCATAAAATGCCCAGATGGCACAAAACCCCCCCAAATGACCCCATTTTGGAAAGTAGACACTCCAAGCTATTTGCTGAGAGGCATGTTGAGTCCATGGAATACTTTCTTTTTTGACACAAGTTGCGGGAAAGTGACAATTTTTTTTTTTTTTGCACAAAGTTGTCACTAAATGATATATTTCTCACACAGGCCATGGGCATATGTGGAATTGCACCCCAAAATACATTTAGCTGCTTCTCCTGAGTATGGGGATACCACATGTGTGGGACTTTTTGGGAGCCTAGCCGCATACGGGGCCCCGAAAACCAAGCACCGCCTTCAGGATTTCTAAGGGCATAATGTTGTGATTTGACTCCTCACTACCTATCACAGTTTTGAAGGCCATAAAATGCCAAGATGGCACAAAACCCCCCCAAATGACCCCATTTTGGAAAGTAGACACCCCAAGATAATTGCTGAGAGGCATGTTGAGTCCATGGAATATTTTATTTTTTGACACAAGTTGCGGGAAAGTGACAATTTTTTTTTTTTTTTTTTTGCACAAAGTTGTCACTAAATGATATATTGCTCAAACATGCCATGGGCATATGTGGAATTACACCCCAAAATATATTCTGCTGCTTCTCCTGAGTATGGGGATACCACATGTGTGGGACTTTTTGGGAGCCTAGCCGCATACGGGGCCCCGAAAACCAAGCACCGGCTTCAGGATTTCTAAGGGCGTTAAGTTGTGATTCCACTCCTCACTACCTATCACAGTTTTGAAGGCCATAAAATGCCAAGATGGCAAAAACCCCCCCCAAATGACCCCATTTTGGAAAGTAGACACCCCAAGCTATTTGCTGAGAGGCATGGTGAGTATTTTGCAGCTCTCATTTGTTTTTGAAAATGAAGAAAGGCAAGAAAAATGTATTTTTTTTTTCTTTTTTCAATTTTCGAAAGTTTGTGACAAAAAGTGAGGTCTGCAAAATACTCACTATACCTCTCAGCAAATAGCTTGGGGTGTCTATTTTCCAAAATGGGGTCATTTGGGGGGGGGTTGTGCCATCTGGGCATTCCATGGCCTCCGAAACTGTGCTAGGCAGTGAAGAGTGAAATCAAAAATTTACGCCCTTAGAAAGCCTGAAGGCGAGGCTTGGTTTTCGGGGTCCCGTGCGCGGCTAGGCTCCCAAAAAGTCCCACACATGTGGTATCCCCATACTCAGGAGAAGCAACAGAATGTATTTTGGGGTATAATTTCACATATTCCCATGGCATGTTTGAGCAATATATCATTTAGTGACATCTTTGTGCAAAAAAAAAAAAAAAAAAGATTTGTCTCTTTCCCGCAACTTGTGTCACAATATAAAATATTCCATGGACTCGACATGCCTCTCAGCAAATAGCTTGGGGTGTCTACTTTCCAAAATGGGGTCATTTGGGGGGGGTTTGAACTGTCCTGGCATTTTATGCACAACATTTAGAAGCTTATGTCACACATCACCCACTCTTCTAACCACTTGAAGACAAAACCCTTTCTGACACTTTTTGATTACATGAAAAAAATAATTTTTTTTTGCAAGAAAATTACTTTGAACCCCCAAACATTATATATTTTTTTTAAAGCAAATGCCCTACAGATTAAAATGGTGGGTGTTTCATTTTTTTTTTTCACACAGTATTTGCGCAGCGATTTTTCAAACGCATTTTTTGGGGAAAAAACACACTTTTTTAAATTTTAATGCACTAAAACACACTATATTGCCCAAATGTTTGATGAAATAAAAAAGATGATCTTAGGCCGAGTACATGGATACCAAACATGACATGCTTTAAAATTGCGCACAAACGCGCAGCGGCGACAAAATAAATACATTTTTAAAAGCCTTTAAAAGCCTTTACAGGTTACCACTTTAGATTTACAGACGAGGTCTACTGCTAAAATTACTGCCCTCGTTCTGTCCTTCGCGGTGATACCTCACATGCATGGTGCAATTGCTGTTTACATTTGACGCCAGACCGACGCTTGCGTTCGCCTTTTTGCGAGAGCAGGGGGGGACAGGGGTGCTTTTTTTTTTTTTTTTTTTTCTTTATTATTTTTTTGCTTTTTTATCTTATTTTTAAACTGTTCCTTTCATTTTTATTTTTTTTTAATTAATTTTATTGTTATCTCAGGGAATGTAAATATCCCCTATGATAGCAATAGGTAGTGACAGGTACTCTTTTTTTTAAAAAATTGGGCTCTATTAGACCCTAGATCTCTCCTCTGCCCTCAAAGCATCTGACCACACCAAGATCGGTGTGATAAAATGCTTTCCCAATTTCCCATTGGCGCTGTTTACATTCGGCGAAATCTAAGTCATGAAATGCTCGTAGCTTCCAGTTTCTTAGGCCATAGAGATGTTTGGAGCCATTCTGGTCTCTGATCAGCTCTATGGTCAGCTGGCTGAATCACCGGCTGCATTTTCAGGTTCCCTGTTGGGACAGGAAAGCCAGAGAAAAACATGGAAGACGGTGGGGGAGGGGGGGGCATTCCCTCCCACTGCTTGCAAAAGCAGTCTAGAGGCTAATTAGCCGCTAGGATTGCTTTTACATGAAAGCCGACCGCTGGCTGAAAAGAATGATACCAAGATGATACCTAAACCTGCAGGCATCATTCTGGTATAACCACTCAAAGTCCAGCAACATACCAGTACGTTGCTGGTCCTTGTTAGGCATATATTGTAAACTTTTTTTTCATGCAGCCTGTGGGCTGAACGAAAAAAAGATATTGATCGGTGGGTATGCCCACCATTAGAATACCTCCCTTCATCCACCCACTTCTAATGATGGGCATACATGCACCATTTATATATGCCGAAGCATGGGGGCATCCTCCCGCAAAAGGCAGGAGCAAATTGCTCCTCCACCCACTGCTGCCCCCACGCTTCGGCATATATGCTGAAGTATGTAACTGTGGTGGTGAAATCACCTCCGACAGCGCTGGAGTCACGGCTTTATATATCGTGGGAGCAAACGCTGTTGCTGTCAAGATAAATAAATCCGCGCTGCAACTGAATGGCGTACCTGCTAAGCAAATGATGGTTAACAATAAAACAAAGTAATATTACAGTATAACAGTAAGACTTACCATACCTGCAAAGCAAATACAAAAAAAAAACATAGTAAAAAATAAAACATTTAACGCAACCTGTGCCTAAAATATATATATGCCGAAGCATGGGGGCATCCTCCCGCAAAAGGCAGGAGCAAATCGCTCCTCCACCCACTGCTGCCCCCACGCTTCGGCATATATGCTGAAGTATGTAACTGTGGTGGTGAAATCACCTCCGACAGCGTTGGAGTCACGGCTTTATATATCGTGGGAGCAAACGCTGTTGCTGTCAAGATAAATAAATCCGCGCTGCAACTGAATGGCGTACCTGCTAAGCAAATGATGGTTAACAATAAAACAAAGCAACATTACAGTATAACAGTAAGACTTACCATACCTGCAAAGCAAATACAAAAAAGAAATAGTAAAAAATAAAACATTTAACGCAACCTGTGCCTAAAATATATATATGCCGAAGCATGGGGGCATCCTCCCGCAAAAGGCAGGAGCAAATCGCTCCTCCACCCACTTCTGCCCCCACGCTTCGGCATATATGCTGAAGTATGTAACTGTGGTGGTGAAATCACCTCCGACAGCGTTGGAGTCACGGCTTTATATATCGTGGGAGCAAACGCTGTTGCTGTCAAGATAAATAAATCCGCGCTGCAACTGAATGGCGTACCTGCTAAGCAAATGATGGTTAACAATAAAACAAAGCAACATTACAGTATAACAGTAAGACTTACCATACCTGCAAAGCAAATACAAAAAAAAAATAGTAAAAAATAAAACATTTAACGCAACCTGTGCCTAAAATATATATATGCCGAAGCATGGGGGCATCCTCCCGCAAAAGGCAGGAGCAAATCGCTCCTCCACCCACTTCTGCCCCCACGCTTCGGCATATATGCTGAAGTATGTAACTGTGGTGGTGAAATCACCTCCGACAGCGTTGGAGTCACGGCTTTATATATCGTGGGAGCAAACGCTGTTGCTGTCAAGATAAATAAATCCGCGCTGCAACTGAATGGCGTACCTGAAAACAATAAAATGGTTACCAACAAAACACAGTAAACGGTAAAGTATGCAAAATCTGAAAAGGAAACATGGTAAAACATAATAACAATAAAACATTGCAGAATAGAATAGAGTAAAAAAGAGAAGAACAATAGAGAGAGAATAGAGAGAGAGAGAACAATAAAACAACAACTATTTTTGGTTTTTTTATTTTATATTTTTTTTGTGTTTTTATTTTTTTTAATTTTTTTTTATTTTATTTTTTTACACTTTTTTTTAGTAACTTTTAACTTTTGTAACTTTTGTTCCAGGTTTGGGTCTCTCAAAATGCAATGGCATCTTGGGAGACCCTGTGTTAGTGTGCCTAGTCTGTGCAGTGCTGAACCCTACGCTAATACTCAACTAATGTATGGTAGCGTTCAAAGCATTCACCCATGCAAAGACCAGGATTGCCAGGACAGAGGGGACAATAAGTCCGGGTGTCACGCCTAAATCCGCGCTTGCTGCAGACACGACATCTTTTTTGGGGGGCTCGTTGGGTAGGGGTACTCGGGATGGCATAAAGAAAATGCCGCTCATGCAGCCGGCTTACTGCATTTGGTTGGGGAAGGTGAGGTAGAGCACCGTCTGGAAACAGAAGGGCTCTGACGATCTCTTCCTGGAATTTAAGGAAGGATCCAGTCTGTCCTGAAGCTCTGTATAGCACATGAGCATTCAGCAAAGCCAATTGAAATAAGTATACAGACACTTTTTTGTACCAGCGTCTGGCCTTACGGGCAACTAAGTACGGCGCCAACAACTGGTCGTTGAGGTCCACCCCTCCCATATTAAGGTTGTATTCGTGGACACAGAGGGGTTTCTCCACAACACCAGTCGCCGTAGAAATTTGGGTCGTCGTGTCTGCATGAAGGGAGGTGAGAACGAAAACATTCTTCTTATCCCTCCACTTCATAGCGAGCAAATTATTATACTTCAAGCAGGCTCTCTCCCCCAGCCTAAGACGGGAATCTACAAGCCGCTGGGGAAAGCCCCGGCGATTAGGTCGCACGGTGCCACATGCTCCAATCTGCTGATCAAACAAGTGACTAAAAAGTGGCACGCTCGTATAATAATTGTCCACGTACAAGTGGTACCCCTTTCCGAATAAGGGTGACACCAAGTCCCACACTATCTTGCCAGCGCTTCCTATGTAGTCAGGGCAGTTTGTCGGCTCTACGTGACTATCTCTTCCCTCGTAAACCATAAATCTACATGTATAGCCTGTGGCCCTGTCACAGAGCTTATACATCTTGACCCCGTATCTGGCACGCTTGCTGGGAAGGTACTGTTTGAATGACAAGCGGCCAGAAAACTTAATAAGGGACTCATCAACGCAGACAACTTGATGGGGGGTAAACAAGTCTGCAAAACGTTGGTTGAAGTGGTTTACGAGGGGCCGAATTTTGTAGAGCCGATCGTATGCAGGGTCTCCACGAGGACGACAGAGTTCATTGTCGTTGAAGTGCATGAACCGCAAAATCTGCTCGTATCGTGCCCTGGCCATGGAAGCAGAGAACAAGGGTGAATGGTAAATTGGGTCAGTGGACCAATATGACCGCAACTTACTCTTTTTATTCAACCCCATGAGGAGGGAAAGGCCCAGAAAGGTCTTAAATTCGGAGACCGTAATTGGTCTCCAATCTCTGGCAAGGGAGGACTGGGGATTAGCGGCGATGTGTTGACCAGCGTACAAATTGCTTTGGTCCACAATAGATCTATAGAGATCTTCGGTGAAAAACAGTGAATAAAAATCCAGTGGCATAAAGTCAACTGTTTCCACCTGAATTCCGGGTTGGCCAGTGAAAGGGGGAAGTACGGGTGCTGCAGAAGTGGAAGGTTCCCAATTCGGATTGGCCAATGCAGCAGGAAGGGCACTATGGGCACGACGGGCCTGTCTTTGTCTTCTTGGTGGCAGCGGGACACTACTACTGCTTGCCACCTCGCCAGCTTGAACTGCACTTATGGGACTCGCCACGTCACCACGTGATACTGCAGTGCTGGATGTACGACCAGGGTGTACTAGGCCGCTGGTGCTTGCCAGTTCACCAGAAGGAATAGCGGCGCTAGTACTGCTCTGCTCCATACGAGAGTCCTGCGGTTCTTGCACTTCAAGGACAGCATAAGTTCGGGGTCTGGTACGCCTGACCCTAGCAGGGACCACAACTCTGTCGTCAGAGCTATCTGTCATGGAGCCGCTGTCCTCTACAGGTTCGTATTCTGAGCCTGAACTTGACAGATGAGTGACTTCCTCTTCACTATCTGTCATACTCAGAATCCTGTAGGCCTCTTCACTAGTGTACCTTCTATTTGCCATTTTGGGCTCTAAATTTAGGGGTACACTAGTGAGACTCACAGGCAAAAAAGCTCCTGACTGTTGGCGACTGTATCAAAACGCTACCAAAAAACTGTTAGCGATCGCAGGGATCAGGCCTGACTCTGCGACCGCTGCAGTTATGTGTGCTTAGTGTTTTGTAAGTGACAGTTATCGATCGATACTGCACTTGGGTGGGCTGGGCAGGGCTGGGCCGAGGAGCAAAACGCAGGTGCTAGCAGGTATCTGGGCTGATCCCGCTAACACTGCGTTTCAGGGAACCCTAAACTGCTGGGGAGTATAGATCTGATCGGATCAGATATCGATCCGCTCAGATACTATAGCACTAAGGGAGGTGTATGCTGCGTGCACGGGTTTTAGCTGTACTGGCGCTAGCCTGACGCTGCCTGGGGCGACGCAGACCTTATCTGATCCTAAAAACTTAACTTCTATCACCGCCGGGCAATTAGGGGGTTAAACCTTTATAAGGTAATAAACGGCGGGTGCCCTAAAACTATAATAAACTGTAATAAACTGTAATAAACTACAAAAAACAAACTAGCTAACCAGCGTCACCCGTAACACTTATACGGTGATCGCTGGTGAAAGGGTTAACTAGGGGGCAATCAGGGGGTTAAAACCTTTAGCAGGTAGTATATGGGGGTCCCTGTCGCTATAAAACACTGACAGCGAACCTATATACTTACCTCCCTAACTAGCGTCACCTGTGTCACTAATACAGCGATCAGAAAAACGATCGCTTAGCGACACTGGTGACGGGGGGTAATCAAGGGGTTAACTTTTATTAGGGGGGGTTAGGGGGGTACCCTGGACCTAAGGGGGGGTACCCTAGACCTAAAGGGGGCTAACCTAACTGCCCTAAAACTTTTAACTGACACAAACTGACACCAATGCAAAAAAAAAAAAAAAATGCTATTGGTGTCAGAGTGACAGGGGGTACAGGGGGGTGATCAGGGGGTGATCGGGGGGTGATCGGGGGTGACAAGTGTGCCTGGCGTGTTCTACTGAATGTGTAGTGTTGTGCAGACTTACTTGATGTCTTCTCTCCTCGGCGCGGCGACGAAAAGACCGGCTCGAGGAGAGATGACATCACTTCCTTTCCCTCTGTTTACATTACAGAGGGAAAGGAAGCATTTTCATTCGCCGGGAGCGATCGGGAGGGGGTGGCCAACAATGGATGGCCTCCCCCTGACCTTTCATCGCCCGGGAAGAAATGGCGACCGCCTCGGGCACCGGGGGGGGGACCGATCGGACCCCCCACCCGCGGAAAGCAAATCACGTACACTGTACGTGATTTTGCCTGTCCGTGCCACCTTGCCGACGTACATCGGCGTGAGGCGGTCGTCAAGTGGTTAAAGTAAACTTTTGTGCTCAAAAAATTGTTGGTTTTCATTATGGTGACATCCAGATAATTCACCGTAGTGTCGCTAATGACATAATCCAACCAGATGTTATTGGAATTGTTATTCAGGCGTTGTATAAATTCAACCGCAGATTCCCTTGACACCCCCAAATGAACAGGAGGTCGTCTATAAATCTGCGGTAGAATAACAGCTGGGATGGTTTGTTGTTGAACACTTGTCTATCCTCCCACTCTGCTAAAAATAGATTGGAAAGGCTGGGAGCATATTTCGCTCCCATCGCCACGCCAACCTTCTGTGTGAAATAGTGTCCATTATACCAAAAGTAATTGTGGGTCATGCAAAAATCTAAAGCATGACCCACAAAAACCTTCTGCACATGAGGGATGTCCTCTCGTTTGCTAAGCGTCTCCTGTATTATGTCTGCAGTCTCTGACCGTCTCCTGTATTATATCTGCAGTCTCTGACCTTCTGTACTATGTCTGCAGTCTCTGATCATCTCCTGTACTATGTCTGCAGTCTCTGACCTTCTCCTGTACTATGTCTGCAATCTCTGATCATCTCCTGTACCATGTCTGGAATCTCTGACCGTCTCCTGTACTATGTCTGCAGTCTCTGGCTGTCTCCTGTAGTATGTCTGCAGTCTCTGACCGTCTCCTGTAGTATGTCTGCAGTCTCTGATTGTCTTCTGTACCACGTCTGCAGTCCCTGACCGTCAACTGTAGTATGTCTGCAGTCTCTGACTGTCTCCTGTAGTATGTCTGCAGTCTCTGACTGTCTCCTGTAGTATGTGTGCAGTCTCTGACGGCCTCCTGTAGTATGTCTGCAGTCTCTGATCGTCTCCTGTAGTATGTCTGCAGTCTCTGACTGTCTCCTGTAGTATGTCTGCAGTCTCTGACGGCCTCCTGTAGTATGTCTGCAGTCTCTGACCGTCTCCTGTAGTATGTCTGCAGTCTCTGACTGTCTCCTGTAGTATGTCTGCAGTCTCTGACCGTCTCCTGTAGTATGTCTGCAGTCTCTGACCATCTCCTGCACTATGTCTGCAGTCTCTGACCATCTCCTGTACTATGTCTGCAGTCTCTGACCATCTCCTGTACTATGTCTGCAGCCTCTGACCATCTCCTGTAGCATGATTGCAGTCTCTGACCATCTCTTGTATCATAACTACAGTCTCTGACTATCTCTTGTATCATGTCTGCAGTCTCTGACCATCTCCTGTACCATGATTGCAGTATCTGACCATCTCCTGTAATATGTCTGGGGACTCTTTCTAACAGACTCTCTAACAGAAGCCATCTCTGTGTTCATCAGAGAGACCCCCTCCAGGTCTCATTAGTGTACTCTCTTGCTGTATTTTTTTTATTGTTAAAAGATCATGGGAGGATCCCAGGGTAACAAAGACTTCTTAGGGGAGCATCTCTGTCTTTGAGTCGTTTCTACACCCAGGCGTCGGTGACCCTAGGATCAGCCCTGAATCTAACCTTTAAAAATACAATTCCTACTCCTCACTATCAAACATACATAATTTATCACGCTCATTAACATCCTTTTACACAGTCCCCATCAACACTTTTCTGACTTTAACTCTACTTTAGTCTTCACTGCCTCCACCCACTAACTAACTCACTGTCCAGGATATTGCTATTCACTTTAATAATAAGATTGATCAATTCATGTTGAGACCTATACTGTACAGATATCTTCCCCACCTAACATTCCATGTTCACCTGCTCACTCATTACTTACCTCCTTCAACCCTGCTACTATAGAGGAGGTCACTAACCTTTTCTTTAATGCCCACTCAACCACCAATCTTAATAACCAAAGATATAGAAATAATCTTAATAACCAAAGACCAATCTCCTTGCTCCCTTTTACCTCCAAACTCCTTGAACACCTAGTCTACAACTGCCTGAGCTACCGCCTCATTGAAAATAACCTTCTTGATCCCCTTCAGTCTGGATTTCACCAACACTCCACAGAAACGGTTCTCGCAAAACGTATCAGCAATTTACTAACTTATAAAACTGGTGGTCACTAGGGATGGGCGGAACACCCCCCCGCACGCAAACACCATTAAAGTCTATAGGACACGAACATGAATAATCAAAAGTGCTAATTTTAAAGGCTTATATGCAAGTTATTTTCATAAAAAGTGTTTGAGGACCTGGGTCCTGCCCCAGGGGACATGTATTAATGCAAAGAAAAGTTTTAAAAATGGCAATTTTTTCGGGAGCAGTGATTTTAATAATGCTTAAAGTGAAACAATAAAATGTAATATTCCTTTAAATTTCGTACCTGGGGGGTGGCTATAGTATGCCTGTAAAGGGGTGCTTGTTTCCAGTGTTTAGAACAGTCTGACAGCAATGTCATTTCTAAAGGAAAAAAGTAATTTAAAACTACTTGCGGCTATAATGAATTGTCGGTCCGACAATACGCATAAAGGTTCATTGATAAAAACAGCATGGGATTCCCCCACAGGGAACCAAATTTTTTTTTAAAAATGCGTGGGGGTTCCCCTAAATTCCATACCAGGCCCTTCAGGTCTGGTATGTATATTAAGGGGAACCTCGTGCCAAAATTTAAAAAAAAATGGCGTGGGGTCCCCCCAAAAATCCATACCAGACCCTTATCTGAGCACCCAACCTGGCAGGACGCAGGAAAAGAGGGGGGATGAGAGAGCACCCCCCTGAACCATACCAGGTCACATGCCCTCAACATTTGGAGGGTGCTTTGGGGTAGCCCCCCCATAGCACCTTGTCCCCATGTTGATGGGGAGAAGGGCCCACAACCCCCCATGCCGATGGGCCAAAAAAAAAATAAAGAAGATCTGCCTCCATGGGAGGCACATGCGAAATGACGCATTCTCACAGGTGACTGCTCTTTTAAAACGGTGGGTGGGGCCACACGGTGTCGTTGCCGGGTGACCCTGCCCCCTCTGACACGCGGGGACATCCCTATGGCTTTCCCTGTAGCGTCAGAGGGGGCGGGGCCACCCGGTTCGCCCCCTCTGATGCTAGAGGAAAGCCATAGGGATGTCCCCGTGCATCAGAGGGGGCAGACCGGGTGGCCCCACCCCCCTCTGATGCTACGGGGGAAGCCATAGGGATGTCCCCATGCGTCAGAGAGGGGCAGGGTCACGGGGAAGTCCCTGTGCATCAGGGGGGGTGGGGGTCACCACACAATGACTCTGTGTGGCCCCGCTCACAGTTTTAAAAGAGCTGTCACCTGCGAGGATGCGTCATATGGTGTTTGCCTCCCATGGAGGCAGGTCTTCTTTATTTTATTTTTTAGTCCGTCGGCGGAGGCGAATGGACTACGTGGGACAGTTTTATTTTTTAATTTTTAATAAAGGACTTCTCCAAAGGTGTGTGTGTTGTTGTTTTTTTTTTACCATTTTCACTTTTTTTGTGAAATGGTACGGGTACAATGTACCCGTTACCATTTCAAACGGGGGGGGGCGGGATCTGGGGGTCCCCTTGTTAAACCACTGGGCAAGGGTTGTGGGAATGGGGCCCTTCTCCCCATCAACATGGGGACAAGGTGCTTTGGGGGTCTACCCCAAAGCACCCTCCCAATGTTGAGGGTATGTGGCCTGGTATGGTTCAGGAGGGGGTGCTCTCTCGCTTTTCCTGCGGCCTGCCAGGTTGCGTGCTTGGATAAGGGTCTGGTATGGATTTTTGGGGGGACCCCACACCATTTTTTTTAATTTTGGCATGGGGTTCCCCTTAAAATTCATACCAGACCTGAAGGGCCTGGTATGGAATTTAGGGGGAACCCCACGCATTTTTTTTTTAATTTTGGTTCGGGGTTCCCCTGTGGGGGAATCCCATGCCATTTTTATCAATGAACGTTTATATGTATTGCCGGACCGACAATTCATTATAGCCACAAGTAGTTTTAAATGACTTTTTTTCCTTTAGAAATGTAATTTAGCTGTCAGACTGAACACGGGAAACATGCGCCACTTTACAGGCATACTATAGACACCCCAACAGGTATGAAATTTAAAGGAATATTACACTTTTATTGTTTCACTTTAAGCATTAATAAAATCACTGCTCCCAAAAAAAGTCAATTTTTTAAAACTTTTTTTTGCATTGATACATGTCCCCTGGGGCAGGACCCAGGTCCCCAAACACTTTTTATGACAAAAACTTGCATATTAACCTTTAAAATTAGCACTTTTGATTTCTCCAAAAGACTTTTAAAGGGTGTTCGGCGGCTTTCGAAATTGCCGCGAACACCCAAAATTGTTTGCTATTCGGCGAACGGGCTAACAGCCAATGTTCTAGTCAAACATAAAGCCCATCCCTAATGGCCACTATTCAGTACTTGTACTCTTTGACCTCTCTCCTGCCTTTAATACAGTTGACCATCCCCTTCTCCTCAAACTCCACTCTCTTGGTCTCAATGACTGTAATCTTTGCTGGTTCTCATCTTACCGATCTTACCACACCTTCAAAGTCACTTACAACTCTACCTCCACCCCCTCTCTTCCTTTTTCTGTTGGGGTTCCCCAAGGCTCTGTCCTTGGACCTCTCTTATTCTTGATCTACATCTCTTCCCTAGGTCAGCTGATAGCCTCCCATGACTTTCAATACCATTTATATGCTGACAACACCGAAATCTATTTTTCTACCCCTCAGCTCACCCCATCAGTATCCTCATGCATCACTAATTTACTAATAGACTTATAATTATGGATGTCACACCATTCCTCAAACTCAAGCTATCCAAGACTGAGGTCATAATACTTCCTTATTCTCATGCCCCTACTTCTAACATCTCTGTCATGAGTGATGGCACAACTTTCAGTCTGTTCCCACATGCAAGGGCGTTAGGTGTAATCCTGGACTCTGAACTCTCCTTTCGGCCCCATATACAATCATTGCAAAAATCTTACCTTCTCAAACTCCACAACATCTCTAAAACATGCCCCTTCTTAACCAATGGCACACAGTTTTATTATGAATTCCCTGGTTATCTCTCATCTTTAAGTGGTTCTAAAGGCTCAAGGTTTTTTAACCTCCCCCCCAGCCTCCTCTTATACTGAGCCCCATCTCAATGCAGCAATGTGCATGAAAGCAGCAGCTCTCCTGGGACTCTCTCTTCTCATTGGCTAACACAGCAGTAGCTACTGCTGTCAATCACAGTCAGTGAGCCAATGAGGAGAGAGTGGGGGCAGGGCTGAGCCACACTTTGTGTAAATGGACACACAGCATGACTCAGAAGTGAGCCTGCATGAGTGCCCACATAGCAAGATGCTTGCTATTGGGGGCACTTGGCAGGGCAGAGGAGCCAGGATCACCAGCAGGGGACCCATAAAGAAGAATAAGGCTGCAAGCAGGTAATATTAACATGTATGTTATTTTTAAAAATATTCCTTTAGAATCACTTTACATCCCCATTGGATTACCTTTACATAAGCTATCACCCCTTCAGCCAATCATGAATTCTACTGCCAGACTCATCCACTTTACTACCAAGTTCTCCTACCACTCCCTGCCAATCCCTCCCCTGGCTTTCACTCACCAAATAAATAAAGTTCAAAATACTAACAGCAGCTTACAAAGCCATTCACAACTGTGCCCCCAGCTACATCACTAACCTTGTCTCAAAATACCAACCAAACCGTTTTCTTTGCTTCTCCCAAGACCCCCTGCTCTCTAGCTCCCTCATCACCTCCTCCCATGCTCACCTCCAGGACTTCTTCAGAGCCTCTCCCATCCTCTGGAACACCTTACCACAATTGGTCCAACTATCTCCTGCTCCACCGTTAGGCAATTCCTGAAAACCCATCTCTTTAGAGAAGCCCTCCCGCCTTCACCTAACAAATACATTATTTTTCTCCATGAGCTCTTCCCCCACAGTTTTTACCTTTTTTGTATCACGTAACCCTTCCTTTTAGATTGTAAGCACAAATGAGAAGGGCCCTCTGGTTTCTCTTGTATTGCATTGTAACTGTACTGTCTGCCCTCACTGTCCGCGCTTCACAAACTGTTGACGATATATAAATCCTGAATAATAATAATAATTGGTTATTGTATGCAAAGTGAATTGCACATTTACTAAGCTAAGAGAAGATTCCATTGCAGAGTAAAAATTCCCTTGCAAAGCAAACAGCGTATTTTTCTTCTGTAACTCAACCCCATATTCTGCTATTCAATGTTACTTGTATGAAACGATTCAAACTCACTAACCTATAAGTCAGACTTTATTTTAATTGAGCTAGTTCCACCATACCTATGTACAGTTGTGTCTACAGTGTACTATTATTATTATTACACCTGTGCCCAATAGGTGGGCATTAATGTTTTACATATTAAATGAGTATTGTTTCTCCTATGCTATTCCAGATCTGATACTGTGCACTATATCCCGGCCATTGGAATCTGCTTACCGGTAATTTTCTGTTCATGGACCTGAACAGAGTTTTCTTCTCTAGGTATGTTTTATATGATGGAGAATAAAATGCTAGATTATGTTTTGAATGGAGGGTATGTTTTAGCTGTGTGTCATCTATCTTTTCCCCTTTTTCAGTACCTTTTGGTTAAACCTAAGATTGAACAGCCTGAAATGCCACTGCCAACCCCTGTGTATTGGACCCTTTCTTGGCTTTTGAGATAGGCCCTTCTATTCTACCCAAGGTCCGCCTGAAACATACAGATGCCCAGTCCACATTATAGTGCTCTGGCAGGAATATGTATTGCCCTTAGAGGGGCCTCCCAAAGTGAATATATACCAGATGTAAGTTTTTCAATTATTGTATAAATAATCATTGTGATATCAATTGATTATGAAATTAGGACTTTTTGTGAATGCATATTTGTATTTATTTGTTTCTTTTACAGCAACTCTACTACATTCATTCCCCTCCAAAGGAAAACCAATAAAGAAGCTGACAAGGCGAAACGTGTTGGATTGTGCATTTCCTCATATATGTGAAACTTTGTTTGCCATGGCCATCCATGACTGCATATACAATTGTTTATAGAGGCATTACTATACTTTGGAGAGGGGGAAGTCCTGTTTAATTCATTAGAGTCATGCTGCATAACTTTTGCACTTTTAATATGTCTATTATGTGATATAGACATAATTTTAACAATTTATAATAAAATATTTTTTTTAAATCACGTTGTAAGATTCATCATTTTAGGAGGAGGTTTCAGCACCTATAAAGTCCCAATATCTTGTTGTCTCTTGTTGTATAATGTTTTGCATATTCTTAACCCTTTTACTGCCATGTATATAAAGGTTATGTTCGAACAGAACAACTTACAGCTGGCCAGCTCAGAAAGCCTTTCATCCAAGGAATTGTGAGGGACTGTGGGCAACCAAAAACCTAAAGGCCATTTAGTGCCCTGGGCTGTCTGTAATTATGAATGAATGTGATCAGTGGCTAGAAAGCTGAGACTGAGCTGGCTGCTCTACGCCCCTCCACAGCCCAGTGCTCCAATGAGCGAGGAGGCAGTGACATTGACAGTCAGCGCCTCCCTGCTCGGGGGACGTCTGAAAACTGAGCAATTGGCAGTATTCAATCATTCAGGTTCTTAGTGCAGAGGCGCCGGGGGACAAATGTAGCATCAGACAAATGCTGCATCCACCTAAGTATAAAACTGAAAAAAATCCTTTACTTCTCTTTTAAGGTAAAACATGTCTCAGGACGTGTATTGCCCCCTCATTCCCTTGTTTACTTATCTGAGTCCTGTATCCATCCAGCTCTGTGCCCTTTTGTAGCAGCTCTCTCCTTTTTCTCATCACTCTCACATGATTTGCTGAGGCAGCAGGATAAATGGCTTCCATTGCTGTCAGACAAATCCTGTTACGAAGGAGCAAGGAGCACGGCCAAGCAGCACTGTCTGTGTCCATAGACACAGGCAGCACAGATTGGGAGCCCGCAGGTGCACCACAATAGGTAGTAGCAGGGCTGGACTGGGACAAAAAAATTGCCCTGGACTTTATCCAGACCAGCCCACTTTAATTTTGCAAACCCACACAAAAACAGTATCCTGTGCACTTGCTCAAGGGTGACGCCCTCACGGCCCAGAGCACGAAAACCCAGAAGGAAGACCGGGTGAAGGGGGAGGCCCCCTGGCAGCAGTGACAGCATTCTGCTGGAGGGCTTCGCTTGTCTGGGTAGTGTGATCTTACTTCCTTCCACCTTTCACAAGTGGGATCCCACTACCCAAAGTTTTTTTTTCTTGCACTGGGACACTTTACTCTTACTGCTTTGATTGCATTTTTTGCACAGTTTTTTTTTTTGCACTCTTTTTGCACTTTATATATGAATTTTATTTATGGATGGTTTATATATGATTTTTTTGCTGAAAATATTTTTATGCACTTTTTTTTTGCACATTTTAATATTAATTGACACTTTTGATGAACGTTTAGCTACATTGGATTTTGCATATTGTTTGAATAATTTTTTGCACCAAATGGATTTTTGATGTTATTTTGATGTTATTTTAGTTAGCACCACATCCTTTGCTATATATTCAATGGCTCTGCATTATGCAGCTGTGCAGGGCCGGCCATTTACCTGGATGGGTTCCTCAGGGCTCAAAATTTCAAGTCCTGAGCTACTAGCCAGGCCTCAAGGGTTACTCGCCACCAGTTATATATCTTTTTCACAAAGTTGTAATTTTAACAGCTAACTTCTCACACACAGCAATTGCATCTCAAAACACACTATGCTTCTTATGTGTGAGACATATTCACAGCTTAGATGAACAACCATTTTCCTACATACCTATCACATCTCTTGGGTTGCTGAAGAGTCAGGACAGAAGAAACACGCACACAATGAGCCTGTTTTGGAAATAAAACACTCGCAAAGGTTTTTCCTAAAGGCATAGTGAGTCTTTTGAAAATGTCATTTTTTACCACGCTTTTTTGGAAAATGCAGAATGAAATTGAACATGTATTACACCCCAAAACACAGTCTACTATCCCCCCCCCCCCCAAGTATGGCATCACTACATATGTAAGATTTTTTCACAGTCTAGCCAAAATCCAAAGAGCACCTTCAGGCATTCTAAGGGCATAAATTATATCTAATTTCCTTACTATACATGACATTTTTGGAGGTCCTGAAGCACCAGGGCAGTGATAATACCCACAAAATGACCACATTTTGGAAATCAAACACCCCAAGGTATTTTCTAAGAGGCATGGTCAGTCCTATGAAGTCTTCTTTTTTTTGCCACAAGCTTCTGGAACATGCAGAACAAAAATGAAAACCTTTTTTTTACACAAAGCTGTCAAATAATGAGAAATTTCTAACACATGACATAGGCATACTTAGAACTAGACCACAAAACACATTCTGGTAGTTTTCCAAAGTATTCAACTTATGTGAGACTTTAGCCTGGAAACATAGAGGCTCAAAATCCAATTAGCATCTTGAGAATTTCTGGTGGCATAAATTATGCATCTACTATCTTAACTACCTATCACATTTTTGGACACTGTGACTGGCTGCACCATTAGTGCTCATTCCCATGTGAGGTTGGGGAGTAGTAAAACTTCATGGTTGGGCTGCTGTTTTACCACCAACTACTACACCCTTTAGCTGCAGATGCAGAAGCTGGGGGGGGGGGGGGACATGCTGTGGCTGTAATGCTTTGCAGCCATGGCAGAAATTATATCCCCCATCAGCATGTGAGCATAGTCAAAGTAAAGTCAAGTCAATGAGGGTGCTTGAGTGGGGTCCAAGGTGTTAAAGCAGGTAGTGAGGAGATGATATAATGCCTCCTCACCACCTGTCAAATGCTCTCTGACTGGTGTGGAGATAAATTTCGACACTGTGCCTTGCTGCACTGTTAGGGCTTGTTCACACATGAGGTTGGAGGTGGTAAAATGTCATGATTGAGCCACATTTTGCCACCTCCAACTGCTCCTCCTTTTAGCTGCAGAGGCAATGACCAAGGTTGTATACATGCCATAACTGTGATGCTTTGCTTCACAGCTGTAGCAGGAAACATTTCCCCTGTCACTTTCAGTGGGCATAGTGCCAGCTGATTGCGACCCATTTAAGTGAATAGGGGTGCTTGTGTAGGGTCCAAGAGGTTAAAGCAGGCAGTTAGGAGACAACACAATGTCTCCTCACTGCCTGTCAAATGCTCTCTGCAGAGCCATCTAAACATGGGTTGCTCTGCAGAGCCTTATGGTGACACTGGGACTAGTGCAGTGGTGATTGGGGACACTGTGACTGGCTGCACTACTAGGGCTTGATCATACTTGAGGTTGGGGAACAGTAATACCTCACAGTTGAGTCACATTTTTGCCACCCCCAACGGCTCCTGCCTTTAGCTGTAGAGGCAGCAACCAAGGGTGTACACATGTCACAGCTGAAAAGTCTTTGCTTTGCAGTCCTGGTAAATACTCTCTGAAGAGCAATCCGAACACATGAAGGAGGCCTTATGGTGATTCTGGGAATAGTGTGGTAGAGATTGGGGACACTGTGACTGGCTGCTCTGGTCTGGTGACATTGTACTGTTGTGAGGTGCTCAGAGACAATGGCTGGCTACACTAATGACTGCAGTAAACACTTTGTTTCCTCTTACAGCCAATGGCTTAAAGGCTACAGGCATGTACCCTTTGTTTACATGTGTGATAGTTGTGATTGGTCACAACTAAGCGAATTGCTGTGAACCCTAGAAAGGTAATACATTTCTTTTCTCTTCTCATTCTTTCTCCTGTCTTGTGTATTCTCAAGGTACAGGTTATGAGGCCCACATTTACTTGGGCCGATCTGAATAGTACATGAGGCCATGGCACCTTATTCTGTGTTACTTTAGTTTACCTTTCCCTTCATTTTTGGGTGGAAGGCCTGTCATAGATACATTTTTATAATACCATGACAATACAACACTGTGCTTCTACCTCATACTTTGGCTGCCTTAGCCTTTGTAATAAAGAGAATAAGGGTAGGGGTAAGTGGCGCTACCTGTGCCAGGGTACCTGGTATAAGTAATAAACCATGCCTCTGTAATCAGAGTGATTAAGACCACTTGTATATACCATAAAAGAAATCCCCCACCCGTTGCGTGGGGAGGGATCTTAGCATTAGAAGCCCCCCCAGCAAGTGGTATAGGGATAGTGTGGTATATACCCTACAAACAACCAATAAATAAAAATGCTATACAGTGTCCAACAAGTGAATCATATATAATCAGATAGATCTAAAGTCCATAATAAACCACAGTCCCATCCAATGTGCAAAGTGAAAAATTGAAAAATAGAAGATATAAATCTTAAAAAAATAAATTGACATGTGGTGCAAAAACAATAATAGTAAAATGTGAAAATGAAGCTCCAGCATAAACAAAGTTCTTGTAAGTGGTGACTCTCGTGAAGAAAATTGCTGATATCCAGTGACTTTATGGTGCTCCCCCTCAAGGATCCCCACTCACCAGCTCCTTAAACCCCTGCAGGGGTAATAGGCATGCAGTACCAGACGGTGGAATGGCGTCCTGAGATCCAGTCTAGCCGTCCCCAGGTGTCTCCGCTCCAGATATCAGGTATTCCGTCAGTATCTTAAAGCCATCCTCATAGGAAAAAACAGGGCTCCCATAGTGTGATAAGTTTTAAAACAAGTGTTTATTAAAAAACAGCCGATAAACAGCCAGTAAAAACAATCTGAACTCCCTATACAAGAGGGGCCAGAGACTCACACTCGATACAAGAGATACTACACAGGGGGAGCTGTGGATAGATACCCCTACCCTTATTCTCTATATTACTATCTCTCACCCCTCTGGGGGTGCGATTCAGGGGAGGCTGCAGACCGGTTAGTCCGTGAGCGCGGGAACTTTTTGCATTTGCCTTAGCCTTTGATTTCTAGTTTCTTTTTTTTTTTTTTTTCTGTTTCAAAGATTTTTAATGAGATTTCTCATACATACTTTCTGTTATTCATACAGACAAATAATGGAAAGTTGTTTTTATGAGTACCATGACAAGGCATGAGTCAAAATGAATTTAGAACAAAGAAAGCAGAGTTTGCACTGATCTTACAATAAGGGAATTGTCCCCCACACCCAGACACCCCATCTGGAAGCACACTGTGTCATAGAGAGGGAGACAAAATGGCCGACCTTTAATTTACTTTCAGTAGTCTTATGTTATGTAAAGCAGAGTGTAGTACATAAACAGACACTATAGTAGGGAAATACCTGACTAGTAACTGAGAGTCATAAAAATAATAATGGATGTGAAGTGGGTTAAAAGTGAAACAAGTGATGATTTTAACAAGTAAAATGTACTATCATCTGGCAAAATAGCTTTGTGTGTTAGCCATAAAATCTAAAGTCTAAAGTATACCTGATTTACTCATACAGTGGCATCCGTAACAAAAAGTACTCTGGTACAAAGATACCAGACAGAAGTAATTGAAAACATGGACAGGAGGTGTAAAGCAGGGAGGGAAAAGGATGGGTAAGAGAGCATACATGAGAAGAGGGGTAAGGCACCAGAGAGCCACATAGATCGAGTCTCATTGCAAGAGGTTACAAAGGTTGTTGTATATAGGTATTCCATTATTATTATTATTATTATTATACAAAATTTATATAGCGCCAACAGTTTACTCAGTGCTTTACAATATAACCATGGTTCCCAGACCATATCATATTTTTCTGTAGTGGACTAGAGAATACTGACCATTTTTTCCTGAACCATTATCCAGCATATGCAAATGTGTTCCTAAAAAGGTATATAGAACTGAATGTGACTTTAATCGTGCCTCTAAGAAGTATAAATAGATGAAAAACAATTAATGAGAAAATATATTATTTTATTTTATTCAGTATAAAAACAGTTAATTATACATTACAGTTGATACGGTTGAAATGGATTCAGGGTGTGCAAATCCCCAAATTTTAACAGAGTTATGGCCTACGCATTTCGCGGACGAGGCCGCTTCGTCAGGGCCTTTGAGAATGGCACAATGCGATCACGTGTAGATTCTACAAATAGGTCATCAATTAACATTGCATAGATTTATAAAGTTACATCAGTGAGGGCTAGAATATCAAATATATATAGACATTGATGCATAAATTTATAGAGAGGTATGTATTTAATCAGAAATTGTTAACAATGTTTACTAAACAGATTTAGATGTTTTATAAAGTATTCAACAGACAAATATAGCTGCATTATCAGTCCACTAGGGGTGTGTATGGCGATGCTAGTCAAAGTGTGAGGTTAAGCAGTGATCAACTCTATACTGTTAACATGTTTAAACAGGTAATGCTGTGGTTTTAAATAAGAAAGAAAAGAGAATGTATATATATAAATATGAATAATATTATTCTATCAAAGAGTTTTTTCCCCACTCATGCAGGAACTGTAATTGGAGGGTACCGGCTCGGCGGGACAATGTGAGGCCTTTGTGCTCGTGGGAATACTCCAACCCTCCTCAACCCCCTTCTCCTTAAAGGGAAAACAACTATCCAAGCAACAAAAATCTTTTTGTTTTCCAGGATTACACTTATTTTTCATTTATATTTAGTGTATATCTCTACACAACTACTTGGTAAGCAAGTACCATGAATATTCAGTTTGTTGATCTACAGCACCTTTCTCTATTTCTTTCTCTCTTTCCCCCCTCTTTTCTCTTCCTCCTCTCTCCCTCTCCACCTCCCCCCTTTTTCCTCCGCTCCCTTCCCTCTCCTCTCCTCTCCCCCCTCCCCTCCCTCTCCCCTTCCCTCCTCCTTTCCCCACCCCCCTTTTTTACCTTTCCTTTTTTCTATCCCTCTCCCTCCTTTCCCTCCCCTCCTCCTTTCCCTCCCCCCTTTCTTTACCCTTCCTTCTGTCCTTTTCTAACTCCTTTCCCTCCCCCCATCCCCCTCCTTTACCTTCCCTTCTTTCTCCACCCCCCTCTTTACCCTTCCTTCTTTCCCTCTCTCCCTCCTTCCCCTCCACCCCTTCCCCCCTTTCTCCTCCCTCCCCTCTCCCCTTCCCCTTTTCCCTTCCCCTCCCCCTCCTTTTTTCACATCCTTCCCCCTCAGCTCCCTCTTTCCCTCTCCCCTCCTTTTCTTTCACCATCCCCTCCTCTTTTCCCTTTTCCCATTTTTCCTTTCCCTTTCTTCTTTCCCCCCTTCCCCCTTCCCTCCCCCCCCTCCCCACCATTCTTGACTTGCCTCTGTTTTCAATTTCTTGCTGTTCCTCCCCTGTCACTCCCCACATACTCACATCTACTCTGTTCTGCTTTCCTCAGTTGCGGTTGACACCTCCATTTTTCTTTGGAGGTGTCTATTTTTACTATTATCATCTTTCAACCATTTAGTTTACCATGCTCTTTCTTCTGCATATATAGGGGCCTGCCCTTTTTCCTCTCAGTTGAGGAGGATTGGGGTTGGAGTATTCCCACAAGCACAAAGGCCTCACATTGTCCCGCTGAGCCGGTACCCTCTAATTACAGTTCCTGGGTGAGTGGGGGAAAAAACTCTTTGATAGAATAATATGATTTATATATTTATATATATATATATATATATATATATATATATATATATATATATATATATATATATATATATATATATATACATTCTGTTTTCCTTCTTATATAAAACCACAGCATTACCTGTTTAAATATTTTAACAGTATAGAGTTGATCACTGCTTAACCTCACACATTGACTAGCATCGCCATACACAACCCTAGTGGACTGATAATGCAGCTATATTTGTCTGTTGAATACTTTATAAAACATCTAGATCTGTTTAGTAAACATTGTTAACAATTTCTCATTAAACACATACCTCTGTATACATATATGCATCAATGTTTATATATATTTTATATTCTAGCCCTCACTGATGTAACTTTATAAATCTATGCAACATTAATTGATGCTACATTTGTAGAATCTACACGTGATCGCATTGTGCCATTCTCAAAGGCTCTGACGAAGTGGCCTCGTACGTGAAACACGCAGGCCATAACTCTGTTAAAATTGGGGATTTGCACACCCTGAATCCATTTCAACCGTATCAACTGTAAGGTATTATTAACTGTTTTTATACAGAATAAAATAAAATGATGTATTTTTTCATTAATTGTTTTTCATCTATTTATACTTCTTAGAGGCACGATTAAAGTCCCATTCAGTTCCATATACCTTTTTAGGAACACATTTGCATATATTTACGGGATGGTGCCTCTATAGAAGGGATGATATTTTGGCGCTCGCCCCACCCCGATACATTATCCAGGATATTTTACACTTAGCTGCGGCAAAGGACATGGTAGGCTGTTTCCAGACTCGGGCTACCATGATCTTGGCGCCCACCAGTATAAAATGAATGCGTTTCTGGAGAGACCCGGGACATCCAATCGGTGTACTATTCAATAAAGCGATTTCAGGTGTTTTTGGCACAGCCAGACCCATTACTTTACGCAGCAAACAAAAGATCCTGTTCCAAAAGCCCCGAATGTGAAGACATTCCCACCATGTGTGAAAAAAGGATCCCATGAGCCCACATCCTCTAAAACATAACGGGCACATGCCTAGCAACATCTTGGCCAGGCGGGAGGGTATACGATTCCAATGTGTAAATAGTTTGACACTTGCCTCTATGAGTGAGACATTTACTATACCCTTAAAAGACTTCTGGATTTTTGAGAACCATGTGTTAGCCTCCCAACCAACCTTGATGTCCTGTTCCCAGCTCAATGTGTAAAAAGGTTTATCAGGGTTCTCTGCCAGTGAGGCCTAGATCATAGATATTCCTCCCCTCTGATCCATGAACCCAGAGCACCACTTTTGGTATGTAGTAATTCTTCGTGGGTCGGGTTTCAAGGCCCATAGAGTGGAAATAAAATGCTGAATTTGGTGCAGCCATAATCTTTCAGATGGGGGCATGTTCAGTTTACTGATGCAGTGGCTTGCTGTAAGGGGTCCCATAGAGGATAAAAAATAACTGATCCTGAAAAGCCCCTTATTCGTCCACCACTAAAATGCCAGAATATCCTGGCTATGGGGGAACCTAGGGTTGTGCAAGAGGTGCACTAAAGGGTGTAAATCAGAAATCAGATAAGGTGATTTGTATAGAGAGTCGCAAAGGGCCATCAAGTGCGATAGAGTAGAAGCCATGATAGGGGGTCTTATTTTAGGGGGCACCCAAGCTAGGTAATATATAGTATGCAACGGGACTGCTTGTCTCTCCATTTCAATCCAGTCTGGTCTTCATCCCTAAGAGTATATGACAGAAAACTGTGCCAATTGAGCTGCCTGAAAATACCTCCAGAGAACAGGCAAGCTTAGACCTCCTTGAGCACGTGCTCTAAATAGCACACTTTTAGGGCATCAAAAGCCTTTGCTGCCCCAGATAAAATGTATTATCTGGGACTGAAACTTTTGCAGATGTGATTTCAGGATCGGAATAGAAAGGGAACAAAATAAGTATAAGATCCTAGGTAGAAGGGTCATTTGGACAGTGTTCACCCTGCCCAACCAGGACAGTTCCCCCCAGCGCCCAACTAGTGAGGTCTGCACTCAGTTTTTTTATACATGAGGGATAATTGGCATTATAAAGTCAGTCAACGCTAGCTGCCAGGTTGACGCCCAAATAGGGGATTGAGATGAGGGTGATTTCTATACTCTTGATGATAGATGACATTTGTGCACAGGTTGTGCCCTATCTATTACCTCGATCATGTTCTGTTGAGGGTTCTTGTGGGCATATTGTCAAAATGTTACTATGGTTTTCCCTATTTCCACCTTTATTGTACTACTTGTGACTGCACCACTGAACTGACAATCTTATATTTGCTTTGGTCTTTTGTTCAAAGCCTTTTCAATAAAATCATTGAAACAGAATATATATACCATAATATATACAGTTATATACAGTAGCGGATAATCAAATGCCAGCAAGTTTACATAAGCTCATGGGCAATGTCTATTTAGCCTAATAGTTTTTATATAGAGAGTTGAAGGAAACTTGTACATAAGCAAATAGATGGTCATTGCTTAACTATATTGTAATTTACTGATTCAGAGCAAACAATTTATAATAATTAATAGAGCTACTGTAAGCTGAGTTTGTCCCAAACTCATGGGAAACTGTCACATGATAGCAGGCTGATGTCCCAGTCAACTGTGGTTATGAAATTCCTCTCCCACAGTCGCATGTAACAAAGGGATGGGGATTAAGGATGAGCCGAACACCCCCCTGTTCGGTTCGCACCAGAACATGCGAACAGGAAAAAAGTTAGTTTGAACACGCGAACACCATTAAAGTCTATGGGACACGAACATGAATAATCAAAAGTGCTAATTTTAAAGGTTTATATGCAAGTTATTGTCATAAAAAGTGTTTGGGGACCCAGGTCCTGCCCCAGGGGACATGGATCAATGCAAAAAAAAGTTTTTCAAATGGCCGTTTTTTCTGGAGCAGTGATTTTAATAATGCTTAAAGTCAAACAATAAAAGTGTAATATCCCTTTAAATTTCGTACCTGGGGGATGTCTATAGTATGCCTGTAAAGGGGCACATGTTTCCCGTGTTTAGAACAGTCTGACAGCAAAATGACATTTCAAAGGAAAAAAAGTCATTTAAAACTACTCGCGTCTATTGCATTGCCGGTCCGACAATACACATAGAAGTTCATTGATAAAAACGGCATGGGAATTCCCCACAGGGGAACCCCGAACCAAAATAAAAAAAAAATGACGTGGGGGTCCCCCTAAATTCCATACCAGGCCCTTCAGGTCTGGTATGGATATTAAGGAGAACCCCGGCCAAAAATTTTTAAAAAATGACGTGGGGGTCCCCTAAATTTCATACCAGACCCTTCAGGTTCCGGTATGGATTTTAAGGGGAACCCCGCGCCAAAATTTAAAAAAAAAACGGCGTGGGGTCCCCCCAAAAATCCATACCAGACCCTTATCCGAGCACGCAACCTGGCAGGCTGCAGGAAAAGAGGGGGGGCGAGAGAGCACCCCCCTCCTGAACCATACCAAGCCACATGCCCTCAACATTGAGAGGGTGGTTGTGGGGGTCTGCAGGCGGGAAGCTTATCGGAATCTGGAAGCCCCCTTTAACAAGGGGACCCCCAGATCCCGGCCCCCCCTGTGTGAAATGGTAAGGGGGTACAAAAGTACCCCTACCATTTCACTAAAAAACTGTCAAAAATGATAAGAGATAGTTTTTGACAATTCCTTTATTTAAATGCTTCTTCTTTCTTCTATCTTCCTTCATCTTCTTCTTCTTCTGGTTCTTCTGGTTCTTCTGGTTCTTCCTCTGATGTTCTCGTCCAGAATCTCCTCCGCGGCGTCTTCTTCCCTTCTTCTCCTCGGGCCGCTCCGCATCCATTATGGCATGGAGGGAGTCTCCCACTCTTCTCTTCATCTTCTTCTCTTCTTAATCTTCTTTTCTTCTTCTTCTCTTCATCTTCTCTTCTTCATCTTCTTCTCCGGGCCGCTCCGCATCCATGCTGGTATGGTGGGAGGCTCCCGCTGTGTGACGCGTCTCCTCTTCTGACGGTTCTTAAATAATGGGGGGGTGGGGCCACCCGGTGACCCCGCCTCCCTCTGACGCACGCTGACTTGACGCGATTTCCCTGTGACATCACGGGGAATGCCACAGGGAAGTCCCGTCATGTCCCATGTGTCAGAGGGGGCGGGGACACTGGGTGGCCCCGCCCCCTGTTATTTAAGAACTGTCAAAAGAAGAGATGCGTCACACAGCGGGAGCCTTCCACCATGCCAGCATGGATGCGGAGCGGCCCGGAGAAGAATATGAAGAAGAGAAGAAGATGAAGAAGAGAAGAAGATGATGAAGAGAAGAAGATGAAGAAGAGAGCGGGAGCCTCCCCCCATGCCATGGGTGCGGAGCGGCCCGTGGAGAAGAAGATAGAAGACGCCGCGGAGGAGATGCTGGACGAGAACACCGGAGGAAGAACCAGAAGAGCCAGAAGAACCAGAAGAAGAAGAAGAAGATGAAGGAAGATAGAAGAAGCATTTAAATAAAGGAATTGTCAAAAACTGTCTCTTGTCATTTTTAACATTTTTGATAGTTTTTTAGTGAAATGGTAGGGGTACTTTTGTACCCCCTTACCATTTCACACAGGGGGGGGGCTGGGATCTGGGGGTCCCCTTGTTAAAGTGGGCTTCCAGATTCCGATAAGCCCCCTGCCCGCAGACCCCCACAACCACTGGCCAGGGTTGTGGGGATGAGGCCCTTGTCCTCATCAACATGAGGACAAGGTGTTTTGGGGGGCTACCCCAAAGCACCCTCCCAATGCTGAGGGCATGTGGCCTGGTACGGTTCGGGGGGGGGGCGCTCTTTTGTCCCCCCCTCTTTTGCTGCGGCCTGCCAGGTTGCGTGCTCAGATAAGGGTCTGGTATGGATTTTTGGGGGGGACCCCACGCTGTTTTTTTTTTTTAATTTGGCGCAGGGTTCCCCTTAATATCCATACCAGACCTGAAGGGTCTGGTGTGGAATTTAGGGGGACCCTCCACGTCATTTTTTAAAAAAATTTGGCCGGGGTTCCCCTTAATATCCATACCAGACCTGTATTGTCGGACCGGCAATTCATTATAGCCGCGAGTAGTTTAAATGACTTTATTTCCTTTGAAATGTCATTTTGCTGTCAGACTGTTCTAAACACGGGAAACATGCGCCCCTATACAGGCATACTATAGACAACCCCCAGCTAAGAAATTTAAAGGAATATTACACTTTTATTGTTTCACTTTAAGCATTATTAAAATCACTGCTCCTGAAAAAACGGCCGTTTTTAAAACTTCTTTTTGCATTAATCCATGTCCCCTGGGGCAGGACCCAGGTGCCAAAACACTTTTTATGACAATAACTTGCATATAAGCCTTTAAAATTAGCACTTTTGATTTCTCCCATAGACTTTTAAAGGGTGTTCCGCGGCATTCGAATATGCCACGAACACCCCAAATTGTTCACTGTTCGGTGAACTAGCGAACAGCCGATGTTCGAGTCGAACATGAGTTCGACTCGAACTCGAAGCTCATCCCTAATGGGGATGCTGATGATATCATTAACCTGGTCAACCTTCTCTTTTCTGCAATAGCACAGCAAATTTGACATCCACTAACCAGCACTGACCATATTCATAAATATGCTTGTCATTAGGCACTTGTTCTAATTCCTTATCATAAACCCTTGTAAGGATCTTTTTCCTTTATGTACTGCTTCCCCTCCTTTTTTTCAGCAATTGTTTCTCATCGACTCCATGGACTTCTTTCAGGGACTAAAGCCACATCCAAATCTTGGCAGCAGTATCGGGATAATGGACAAAATCCACATACAGCATTTTTAACGTATAACAACATACATATTAAACATTAAAACATAAATATCGGTAAAGGCATCACCACATAATCCAATGCATTTGTCCAAAAGACTTCAATAGGCATGACCTGATGATTGCCAATGAGTAAATAGAAATACTCTTGATGTAATACATTTTAATTATGTAAAAGCATTTCACACTGTTCTTCATAATAGCCTGGTTCAAAAGATGAGGATGACTAAAGGAGGAAGTATGTGCATAAGTAAAGTAATGAAAAGGATACAAAACAAAGCAATGTCATATAAGGAACATATACAAACGGAAAAAAGATTTTGTTCTATGAGGACTATTTCTTGTAATCATTGAAATAATGACTTGTTGGATAGAATATGAAGTAATGTTGCCAGTTTTTCTGTTGACAAAAATGATGTAGGATTAGTAAAACTCAGCAAGATGTTAAAAAAGTTTCTCCACAAAATGGCAATAAGAGCAGGTAAATAGCAGATTAACTTGTATATAGAAAAATATATGGTTGCATGCAGGCTTGACTGATTTTGGATTTCTGCATGGATGACCATGAAAAAATGCTGAAATTCCTAATAAACAGCAGTTTTATTATTCAAGACACACAGAATGTTTTACTTCACAGTACCATTGGGCATCTATTTAATGATTAACATTTCTGTAGCTGTCCTTTTTAGAGTAGTGATTAGGATATATTTGGTCCTTTCCTGTATGTAAAACTGTTCCTGTTCAGATTTTTTTGGAATGTGTTGCTTTAAAATCTTGCTTCCTACAACATCACATTTAATGGGTGTGAAGTCAGCACTCTAAAATACAAAATTCACAGATTTACTCCAATGTTTTGGGTTGCTATATTGCTTGACCCAACTTACTTTGATATGTAATAATTTCCAGATAAAAAATGAAATTAGCTGGTTCTTTAACAATTACAGTATATCGCAGGTGTAGAAAATGTAAATGTATTGAAAATCAGTAATATGTTATATGAGGGTAATCATGAGTAGACATAGATAACCAATGCAATTAATTCAGTAGATATACATACAGTAATTACAAATTGCCACTTAGTCATACAAATCGCATAATACAAGTAATGATTTGGTCAGGTAAAACATATAATTAGGCATAAAAACACGGCATATAATAGCTCCATGCATTTTGTGGATTCATCCACTCTTCAGGAGAATGCACGTGGATAAATTATTACTGTAGTATAGTAATAAAAAGAATATCTATATGGTCTGACCCTGTCAAGGAAAAGAGATTAAGATGGGATAAATAGGAGGTAAAATTACCTAGGAACCCCCCCCCAAACCACTCTCAAAAGTACTTACATTCTATGCATCTATGCAGTAGGAGTGTGCCAACATGAATCAGAGAACCCCTAGAGGTATCACTGGTGGGAGCTGAGGTGGTTAGGGTGGCCCGGGACTCAACAAGAATGATTTCCAAGAAAGGAAATTCCAAAAGAAAATAGTCATAAATGACCATAAGTGTTGAAACCAAAAATAAAAAATCGGAAAAAATATACAGGGAACTCAGGTACATAGAATGTAAGTACTTTTGAGAGTGGTTTGGTGGAGGGTTTTTTAGGTAATTTTACCTCCTATTTATCCCATCTTAACCACCTCAATACAGGGCACTTAAACCCCCTTCCTGCCCAGACCAATTTTCAGCTTTCGGTGCTCTCACACTTTGAATGACAATTACTCATTAATGCAACACTGTACCCAAATGAAATTTGTGTCCTTTTTTTTCACAAAAATAGAGCTTTCTTTTGGTGGTATTTAATCACTAATGGGTTTTTATTTTTTGTGCTATAAATAAAAAAAGACCGTAAAGTTTGTGAAAAATTGCCTTTTTCTTTGTTTTTGTCATAAAATTTAGCAAATTAGTAATTTTTCTTCATAAATTTTGGTCAAAATTCATACTGCTATATATCTTTGGTAAAAATAACCCAAATTAGTGTATATTATTTGGTCTTTGTGAGATTTATAGAGTCTACAAACTATGGTGCAATCACTGAAAATTGAAAACATCTGATCAGGCCTTCAGTACATCAGATGAATCTCATTTCTTGAGGTACTAACAAGTCAGAAAAGTACAAAAAAGAACACAAATGACCCCTTTTTAGAAAGTAGACATTCCAAGGTATTAAGTAAGTAGCATGGTGAGTTTTTTTAAGTTCTAATTTTTTCCCACAATTCTTTGCAAAAGGAAGATTTTTTTTTTACAAAATTGTCATATTAACTTGTTATTTCTCTCACAGAGCATATGCATACAACAAATTACAACCCAAAATACATTCTGATACTCCTCCTGAGTATGGGGATACCACATGTGTGGGACTTTTACACAGCCTGGCCACATACAAAGGCCCAACATTGAATTAGCACCATTAGGTGATCTACGAGCATAAATTGCACATCTCATTTCTCAACCACCTATTTTGAAGACCCTGGAGCACCAGGACAATGGAATTGCCCACAAAATTACCCCATTTTGGAAAGCGAACAACTCAATGTATAATCTATGTGGCATAATGAGTCTTTTGAATATTGTCTATAGTCAGCACAAGGATATTGTCAGCACAGCCAAAGCATTTGTCCATAGAAATTGTCCAGGCAGAGACAGCAAGCACAGTCATAATATTGGTCCTGGTACACTGTTACCTGCAGACACTCATTATTGTACTGCTCTCCAGCCCTTCATAAACATACTGCCTCTTGCTACAGCTAATTATTTGCATAGTCCAGGTAGCTGGCAGAGGTGTGGTCCGTTCATGTGGCAGGCAAAGGCATGATGGCATTAAGTCAGCAGCAGGCTGAGGGCTTCAATCCGGTAAGACCTGTGCACAGGGGCACAGGGGTAGAGACTTCGACCCACCCCAATCTCTATGAAGCCTCCAGACTCCAGACCCTAGTCCGGAAATTACAAAACCCAGAGAAAACAAAGAAAATAGTTTTCTCTATCCGGAAAAACTATTCTGGAGCCCCTCACATATGTGAGACCCCTGTGTACTACAGTAGCAGGGCAACAGATCAGTCCAAGTGGTAAGCAAAAGCATAGTCCATAAAACAGGCCAGGGTCAGTTCATGTGGAAGCAGTCCAAACGGTGGGCAGAGGCATAGTCACAAAACAGGCCAGGGTCAGTTCATGTGGAAGCAGTCCAAATGGTAGGCAGAGGCATAGTCAACAAGCAGGCCAGGGTCAGTTCACATGGAAGACAGTGGCATGGTTATTTGGGGAAGCATGGAAAATGGTCAGCACAGATGATGAAAATGGGGAAAATATGGGCTAATATTTTAAGGATGTATGATAAAGTTCGAAGCATTCACCAATGCAAAGGCCAGGTTGGGAGGGACACTGGGGAGAATGGAAGCTGGTATCTTTTCGAAAACCACTTCTGCTACACACGTGATATCTTTTTTGCTGTCTTCGGCCTGCTTCCGATGGTGGAATGTTGTATGGGAAGTGGCGTTCATGAAGTCGGCTAACAGCATCAGAGCGAAGGTCTTCTGGGGGGGGTCTTTGTTGATAGATGAGGGACGTGACTACTACTTCTATGAATTTTAGGAAGGGGGTGGGGCTTTCTGTGGATTTTGTGTAGACTATGTAGAAATTATAAACGGCCAAATGGATGAGATAAATTGCTACCTTCTTGTACCAGAATCGGGACCTCCTTATTGACAAATAGGGCTGAATAATTTGATCATTTAAATCCACCCCGCCATGTAGAGATTATAATCTTGGACACATGTTGTTTTTTAAACGGGACCTCGTCTTCGCTAAACTACAACTGTAGTGTCATCGTGAATGGTGGACATCATGTGCACGTTCCTATTATCCTTCCACCTCAAGGCCAGCACTTCATTGCATCTCAGTGTTGCTCTTTCCCCCTTTGCAGCTTTTTGTTTACTATGGATTGTGGGAAGCCCCTCCTATTTTTTCTTGAGGTTCCGCAGGCCAGGGTTTTTGCGATATATAGGTGTCTGTAAACGGGCAGGCTGGTATAAAAGTTGTCAAGGTATATATGATATCCTTTTTTCAGAAGTGGGTAAGCCAGGTCCCATACAATTTTTCCAGTTGTGCCCATGTAGGCTGGGCACTCAGGGGGCTGGAGCTGGGAATCTCTTCCTTCATATATGCGGAACGCATACAGATATCCCGTGGCTCTCTCACAGAGCTTGTAAAATTTTACTCCGTATTTGTCCTTTTTGCTAGGAATATATTGATTTATTCCTAGCCGGCCTGAAAATGGTACCAGTGACTCATCCACACATATATGCTTCTCGGGGACATAGAGTTCTGCAAATCGTTGGGAAAATAAATTTATCAGTGGGCGAATCTTATAACGTATCGGAATTTGGATGCAAAGTGTCGGGCAAAACCAGATGAAAGCAATTGATCTTTGTGAAATTTTGGATGTTCGCCTGCACACATGGCTGTGCTGTGAAAAGGGGAATAATTGGTGATCCCAAGTTGGAAGGCAGCCATGTTGGGTTGGCAAGACCATCTGGCATGTATGTAGAGGCCCTGGCTCTTGGGGGACGTGACACTCCAGTAGTTGGGGGGGTTGAATTTCCTGTGCTGGTACTCAGGTGTGATGTGGCAGCACTGGTACTGGGCCTGGGCATTTGTTCGCGGGACCTATCACTGGTGGCAGCACTGGTACTGGGCCTTTGTTCCTGGGGCCTATTGCTGGCGGCACCGCTGATACTGGGCCTTTGTTCCTGGGCCTATTGCTGGCAGCAGCGCTGGTACTGGGCATGGGAATATAATGCTGGTTGCTGGCGGCTGCCTGGTTTCCAGAGTGTCGTGCCCTTTTAGGAGGGACCCATTCTTCATCTGAATCATTACTACTCTAGATCGGTTCAAATGCCGAATTTAATTCGGAATCAGAATTGGAATTGGAATCTGATGAGAACTCCCCAGTGCTCTCATCAATCATGGAAAGGATCTGGAACGCCTCCTCACTAGTATATACTCTTTTGGACATGGCTGTGTGGCGGGTAGCTGTGCGACGGGTGACAGATGGGTGGCAGGTGACGGTCACTGATGGGCTGTGCGATGGGTGGCAGGTGACGTTCACTGAGAGGTGATGATGGTGTGATGGGTGATGGTCACTGATGGGTGACAGGCGATGGTCACTGATGGGTGACAGGCCACAGACGGTGACGGGTCATGGTCACAGATGGTTGACAGGCGACGGTCACTGATGGGTGACGGGTGATGGGTGACAGGCCACGGTCACTGATGGGTGACAGGGCATGGTCACTGATGGGTGACGGGTGCTCTGCTGATGGTCACTGATGGGTGACAGGTGACAAGGCATGTGCACTGATGGGTGACAGGCAATGGTCACTGATGGGTGACAGGCCACGGACATGACGGGTGATGGTCACAGATGGTTGACAGGTGGCGGTCACTGATGTGTGACGGGTGATGGGTGACAGGCCACGGTCCCTGATGGGTGATGGGTCCACCGCTGATGGTCACTGATGGGTGACGGGTGATGGGTGACAGGCCACGGTCACTGATGGGTGATGGGTGCACTGCTGATGGTCACTGATGGGTGACGGGTGATGGGTGGCAGGGCACGGTCACTGATGGGTGACAGGTGCACCACTGATGGGTGACAGGACATGGTCACTGATGGGTGACGGGTGACAGGGCACGGTCACTGATGGGTGACGGGTGACAGTTGCACCGCTGATGGTGACTGATGGCAGTCTCTTATGTGACAGGTGAACTTTTATGGGGTGACAGATAACAATTCGGGGGGGGCGATGGGACAGGTGTGGTGTTGGTGCAGACACTACTAAACATAGATCTGTAACTCACTGCTCCTAGCTCTTCTCTCCTCACACTGGAAATGGTGTGTGAGGAGAGAAGAGCTGGTAACAGCTAGTGACAGCTCTTTGTTTACATTTAGTGATCAGCTGTGAATGAATCACAGCCGATCACGTGGTACACAGCCCTGGCCAATGGCTGCTTACTATCGTCGATGACGAGCAGTGTTCCCGGGAATGCGCGACGTCAGACGTGCACGCGCAGCGCGCTCATGATCGGGGAGTTACCATTCGTGATTGGCCGTGACTTCATCATGGCCGATCACATGGTAAACAGCCATGCCCAGTGGCTGTTCACCCCTGTCAGTGACGATCGGTGTCTCGGTGACACGCCGCCACCGATAGTACAGGGCTGCACGCACACGATCGCGCACATGCCCTGTTTAAACGGGCTCACGTCATATGACATCCGCCCAGAACTAGAGCCTTACCGTCCCGCCGGCATATGACTGTGGGCGGTAGGCTAGAGGCTAATCTCTTTTTCTTGACAGGGTCAGACCTTATAGATATTCTTTCTATTACTATACTACAGTATTCATTTATCCACGTGCATGCTCCTGTAGAGTGCATGAATCCATAAAATGCATAGAGCTATTATATGCTGTGTTTTTATGCCTAATTACATGTTTAACCTGACCAAATCATTACTTGTATTATGCGATTTGTATTACTAAGTGGCAATTTGTAATTACTGAATGTATATCTACTGAATGAATTGCATTGGTTATCTATGTCTACCCATGATTACCCTCATGTAACATATTACTGATTTCCAATAAATTTAAATTTTCTACACCTGCGTGCTTCATCTAAAGTCCCAACCCTCAGTCCTCCTGTTTGTCTCATTTAGATAGGGATGGAGGCAATTGACCTTACCAAGTCACCGCCTCATTTAAAGTCCCAACATTCTCTTTTTCTTCATGAATTACAGTATATCCATGCACTGATGTATTAAAACAGCCCTATATAATGTTCTTTCCTCAAAAATGTTTTATATAGTGAAAGGCATATAAATTTAAAAAATCTGATCATTTCTGGTTCAAAATTCAAATTGTACTGAACCAGGTTAATGTTTTACTATTATGTGTCATATACAGTATATCTTAAAAAAAGTAATGTATGGTTTTATAAAATGCTGAAAACATTATTTGCTTTATGTTGATCACAATCACATTATATTGAATAAACTTTAAAAGGGGCCATAGATTCAGTCGAATGAAATCTGAAATGTATAAGAAAACACAAACACTTTTCTTTTACAGATAATCACAAACTTCACAGATAAAAAGAACATCAGACTTCATAGTATTGTTGCCAGAAGCAGTCTGACATGTTTTTGTAAAGACATATAAATAACTTTTTATCTTGACCTTGAAATAAATTTGGATGCAAGGATAGTGTTCAGTTCTTTGCATTCAAGATGTTTGATGGCATGAAAGCATGCATAAAATGTATTCAGAAATTTAAGTTTTAGGAAGAAAATGGATGTAACATCATGGCAATAATTAATACGTAGTGTGTGTTTACAAAGCACATTAGGTTCATGATGATTATCATTTTTCTCTCCTTGATGTTTGATAAATGTTTCATGTATCACAATACGTTTTTGCATTTTGTCCTAGAGCAATATTAACAATATAAGACACAGTATGCAGTATCTCAAATACAAAATGCAATACAATGACAATTTTTTTCCAAATAAGCACTATGAACAGAGCTGCTAAAGAGGAAATGTAGCTTTCAAAGAGGCATACTACATTTCCCCTACATTAATGTGATACAGCATATAGAATAGTACCACAGGTCTTTTTTTTTTTTTTTTTTTTTTTTTTTTTTTTTTTAGATCTGAGATTATCTGCTTCCAGGTGACTAATTACATTTACACAATTGCAAGTATTTAAAATGAACCTGTAATTGAGTTTACATTCTTTTTTAATAAAAGTCCTACTAAAGAGTTGACACCGTTACTAAATAGTGGGCATTGTTTTTACCTTATTTAGGCGGAAACTCTTCTTCTATACCACTCTAAATTAGTTATTCTTGCTGATAAGCCATGTTTTGGACTTTTTTAAAGAGTCAAATAAATATGTTTTCATATAAGATTTTTTTTATATATATCTTTCAAGTCAAGAACACACAAGAGGAAACAGTTTGTAATATATTTGCAATGCAGAAGGAGATGAGCAAGATTTACACCACTTTTCAGAATACGCTGAATGCCTTTTTAGTGTAGGAAATGTTGCCCCTTATAATGACATTTTTGAATAGTGTAAATGTTTACAGCATTGTTCACACCTCTAAATAACAGTGATGCACATTGTTATTTAAATGCCAAATGCAAAGTGTATATAAAGCCTAAACTTTTTGTTGCCCTAATGCATTCCTTGCATTGAGTTTAGAAAAATTTAGGTATCTCCCCTCATCCCCTCTTTTACTTACCAGAGCTCTCATTTAATACAGCGCTGTGAATGAATGAAATTTGAAATTTGTTTCATCCCAAATTCGTTTTTTGACAAAATTCACCAAATTTGTTGATTAGGAAATATTCCAATTAATGAAAACCCATTTAACGTTTATTCTTAAATTCGAAAATCCTAAAATTTTAAAAAATCTGAAAATTCAAAAGAACGAAAATCCGAAAATAAGCACGAAAATCCAAAAATTTTCAAACCCAAAAATTTGAAATTCGGAAATAAAAACTAACTAATAGTAATAACTGTTACTAAATATTAAATTATAGGTATTGGAGTTTCCTTTCAAATTTAGCTGTTAGTGAATGTAATGAATACAAATGTATCCAAAGTTATGAATAATAATAAGAATAATAAAAACGTATTATTATTTATTGTTATTAATTTGTTACGTTCCATTTATTTAGATGCTGCATTTGTTATTTCGGATAATTCGTAACCTCGGATAAATTCGTATTTGTTACGTTCATAAACAGCCAAATTTGGAAGGAAATTCTAATTACTATAATTTAATAGTTAGTTATTATTAGTTAGTTAGTTTGTTATTAATTATCATTTTGGAATGTCAAGTTTTCAAATTTTTGGATTTTCGAATTTTAGAATTTACTAATTTTCGAATTTACATCTTTTTGAATTTCCGAATTTTGAAGTTACGAATTTATTCAAAATAATGAATTTGGATTATCGCGAATGATGCGAAAAGGAAAAAAAAAAAAAAAAAACGAATGAAACAAATACATTTTTCAGCCGTGCACATGTCTAATATCTGCATCTACTTTCTACCCTCATTTCCTGGTCTTACTGGCTTTGCTGAGTCAGCAGGAGCCATTAGCTCCCACTGCTGTCAATCAAAGCCAGTGACGAGGGAGTGGGGGCGGGTCTGAATTCCACTGCCTGTGTCAATAGACTCAGGAGTGAGGGCACTTAGCAGAGGGGAGAAGCCAGGAGCGGATGCAGGGGACCTGTGAAAAAAAGGTTCAGGATCGCTCTATGCAAATTAAGTAGAACTTAAAGTATGCACAAACTAAAAATATTATTTTTAAAATAATTTTTTTTTTTGCAGTGCACATGACACTGCATTGCAGTGCATGTACAGGTATAATGTGCATTTGGGAGTCTTTTAGAATGCCACATCAGTGCACCTTTGAATGTAACTGCATCATGGGTGATGAGAATGGATCATTTCTAAAGATGTTTAGAAGATTAAAACCTCATGTTAAATTTAAGACGCTTGCAGATAACTTCAGTATTTATTACAACTTGATGAAGACTAGCAACAGTATACAGTTGCAATAAAAAGTATTTGAACCCTTTTGGAATTATATGGATTTCTGCACAAATTGGTCATAAAATGTGTTCTGATCTTCATCTAAGTAACAACAATAGACAATCACAGTTTGCTTAAACTAATAACACACAAAGAATTAAATGTTACCATGTTTTTATTGAACACACCATGTAAACATTCACAGTGCAGGGGGGAAAAGTATGTGAACCCCTACACTAATGAGATCCCCAAGAGCTAATTGGAGTGAGGTGTCAGCCAACTGAAGTCCAATCAATGAGATGAGATTGGAGGTGTTTGTTACAGCTGCCCTGCCCTATAAAAAAACACACACCAGTTCTGGGTTTGCTTTTCACAAGAAGCATTGCCTGATGTGAATGATGCCTCACACAAAAGAGCTCTCAGGAGACCTACGATTAAGAATTGTTGACTTGCATAAAGCTGGAAAGGGTTATAAAAGTATCTCCAAAAGCCTTGCTGTTCATCAGTCCACGGTAAGACAAATTGTCTATAAATGGAGAAAGTTCAGCACTGCTGCTACTCTCCCCAGGAGTGGGTGTCCTGTAAAGATGACTGCAAGAGCACAGCACAGACTTCTCAATGAGGTGAAAAAGAATCCTAGAGTGTCAGCTAAAGACTTACAAAAGTCTTTGGCATATGCTAACATCCCTGTTAGCGAATCTACGATACGTAAAACACTAAACAAGAATGGATTTTATGGGAGGATACCACAGAGGAAGCCACTGCTGTCCAAAAAAACATTGCTGCACATTTACAGTTTGCACAAGAGCACATGGATGTTCTACAGCAGTACTGGCAAAATATTCTGTGGACAGATGAAACCAAAGTTGAGTTGTTTGAAAAATACACATAACACTATGTGTGGAGAAAAAGAGGCACAGCACACCAACTTCAAAACCTCATCACAACTGTGAAGTATGGTGGTGGGGGCTTCATGGTTTGGGGCTGCTTTACTGCATTAGGGCCTGGATGGCTTGCTATCATCAAAGGAAAAATTAATTCCCAAGTTTATCAAGACATTTTGCAGGAGAACTTAAGGCCATCTGTCCACCAGCTGAATCTCAACAGAAGATGGGTGTTGCAACAGGACAACGACCCAAAGCATAGAAGTAAATCAACAACAGAATGGCTTAAACAGAAGAAAATATGCCTTCTGGAGTGGCCCAGTCAGAGTCCTGACCTCAACCCGATTGAGATGCTGTGGCATGACCTCAAGAAAGTGATTCACAACAGACATCCCAAGAATATTGCTGAACTGAAACAGTTCTGTGAAGAGGAATGTTCAAGAATTACTCCTGACCGTTGTGCACGTCTGATCTGCAACTACAGGAAAAGTTTGAAGTTATTGCTGCCAAAGGAAGTTCAACCAGTTATTAAATCCAAGGGTTCACATACTTTTTCCACCTGCACTGTGAATGTTTACATGGTGTGTTCAATAAAAACATGGTAACATTTAATTCTTTGTGTGTTATTAGTTTAAGCAGACTGTGATTGTCTATTGTTGTGACTTAGATGAAGATCAGATCACATTTTATGACCAATTTGTGCAGAAATCCATATCATTCCAAAAGGGTTCACATACTTTTTATTGCAACTATATAATCACTAAAATGTACTTCTTCCCGGTAGATATTCAAGTTGGCTCAATGTTCATCAGAGAAATTCCATTTAAAAAAAAAATTCAAATGCACTGTGTATATCCACTCTTCTAGAGAACAAAAAAGAAACTTGAACTTTCACTTTAAACAGCAGTTTGTCATGCAGGAAGTAACATAACTACTTAATGCCAACTCTGGCATCTTCAAAACTGACAGCTGCAAAGGTAGATAACATTAGTAATAGAACCCACATTCTCTTTCTCTAAGCAGCCTTACAACCCCCCCCCCCCCGGTCCTAAAAACACACACGCTTGTGTGTGTTGTTTATTTTTTACAGAAACTATCTACAAATGCTGCCTAGTGTTGTGCCACTTGGCAACCTGCACACACACACACAAAAATGACTACCACTGCACAACACTAAAACTAACCATTAGCTCCCTACACTCAAGTATATGCAGGGCTGTCTTTAATACTGATCGAACCCTGGGCAAACATTTTCTTGGGCCCTCCCGAATCCACTTATCAACTATTTTCGAGCAGTGTGGGCTCAAGGGGCAGCTGCTTTGGGCCCTACAACAATGACTGGGCCCGGGGCAGTTGCCCATTTTGCCCTGCATTAAAGACGGCCCTGAATGTATGGCTGGCTAATGGTGCCAGACAAGGCACACTCCCACATGCACCCACTCACTGTGGGACTACAGAAAGTAGTGATAGCTCTTACTGGTTTAGGAAAGCTATATCTACCTCATTGTGCTTGTAGAAGAGAGTGTGTTCTAGCACCTATGTCACCCCTGGCCACTGCTAGTACGGCAATTCCACTTTGTGTTCCCTTAGAAAGGTAACTTTTCACTTAGCTCAATAAATAAGGTAAACATTTGCTAACTTAAAGGACATTTGCAAATAAAATAATAAAAAAGAAAGAAGATTTTTACTTGCATATGGTTGGATGGCTGAAATATAGCATAAACTTATTTACTTAGCTAAATGAACTTTTAATTTGCAAAGTGCAAATTCTCTACAGTTTTATTAAATCATCCCCTGTCACTCATTTCTGTACTCATTTTGCTCAGTATTTTTTAACTAAGTTCCTCTTTATGAGCAATACTAATGCCGCGTACACACGAGCGGACTTTACGGCGGACTTTGCCCGGCAGATTTTTCGACGTACTTTACGACGGACTTTCTGAATGAACGGACTTGCCTACACACAATCCACCAAAGTCCGTCGAATTCATACGTGATGACGTACGACCAGACTAAAACAAGGAAGTTCATAGCCAGTAGCCAATAGCTGCCCTAGCGTGGCTTTTTGTCCGTCGAACTAGCATACAGACGGCGGACTTTTCGACCGGACTCGATTTCAACGGATAAATTTTAAACAAGTTTCAAATCTAATGCCGCGTACACACGAGCGGACTTTACGGCGGACTTTGCCCGGCGGATTTTTCGACGTACTTTACGACGGACTTTCTGAATGGACGGACTTGCCTACACACAATCCACCAAAGTCCGTCGAATTCATACGTGATGACGTACGACCGGACTAAAACAAAGAAGTTCATAGCCAGTAGCCAATAGCTGCCCTAGCGTGGCTTTTTGTCCGTCGAACTAGCATACAGACGGCGGACTTTTCGACCGGACTCGATTTCAACGGATACATTTTAAACAAGTTTCAAATCTAAGTCCGTCCAACTTTTGAGCAAACAAAGTCCGCTGGAGCCCACACACATCAAATTGTCCGACGAAATCCAGTCCGCCGGGCAAAGTCCGCCGTAAAGTCCGCTCGTGTGTACGCGGCATAAGAGAAAATGTCCAGATCCAGTGTATAGAGAATATAGAAATATTTATGCAGGTCCAGCCCTCATGCCTCTTTGTGTGTCAGTATATAGCAAAGCATATGCCTTTAAGTGTGGGCATAAGAATGTCAGAATCTCTACCTTCAGCTGTATACATATATATATAGATCCAGTGTATAGAGAATATAGAAATATTTATGCAGGTCCAGCCCTCATGCCTCTTTGTGTGTCAGTATATAGCAGAATTTCTACCTTCAGCTGTATATATATATATATATATATATATATATATATATATATATATATATATATATATATATATATATATATATATATATATATATATATTGTGGCAGTAGGACCCTGTGCTACCTGGAAGATTGCTGGTTTACGCCAGATTTTGGAGGGAGAGGCACGCTGATTGCACAGCTGTGTGCTGGGCTATTTAATTGTGACCTAGCTATGGCTCAGGGTTCCACCCAACAGACAGGAAGTCTGTGCATGGGAGTCAGGTGGACTCCCATTCCTCTGAGAGGATTCAGAGGCTGCAGGAGGCAGCCAGAGCATGCATGTCTGCAGGAGGCAGATGTACTTGGTGACAGAGCAGCAAGTAGTAAGCAGCAGGAGTATGCTAGGAGAGAGCTTCACTCTGAGAAACTCTTTTGGGTCTGAGGAGCACACCTAAGGCCTAGGCTAAAGGCCGGAATCAGCCATATGGCAAGAATGTATGCCAGGAGGCTAAAGTATTGAGTGTGCAAGATACAGTAATGGTGGAACCCCCTGCGTGGGCTACTGATGTCTTTGTGAACTTTTCAGTGCTTTTAAATAAAAGTGGGCTACCAGGCCCTTAAAAATACAGTTGTGTACTGGAGTACTCACTGACAATGCACCTACCGTTTGAGTCTGATACCCCAATCTTACACATGGTGGAGATATTGCTTCGGGCAGATTTGGAAGAGTTCCAGATCCTCGCATACCAAAAACAGTGAGTAGCAAGAAACTGTGTTTTACAGCAATGCTGTGAGGATCAGCTAATGTGAACCAGTGGAGTCTGCATGTGAAAGTGTGCTGTTTGCAAGTCTTAAAGAGACAGTACGCAACATTTTCCTGTGTTAAAAGGAACTGTGTTAAAAAGCGTTGTGTGCCTGACTGCAGAGATGGGGCGGTCAAAGCGCAAAAAGGAAGCAATGTTTGCTGAGATGAGAGACAGAACCTTGTGGCTGGAGGGGTTGTTATCGACAGAACAAGCCCCAGACTGGTGCCAGATGCACTTGGCTGCACTGGAGCAAAGGAAAAAGGAAAGGAAGCCGTCCTTTAGTGCAAAGAGTGAGCAGATGGGTCCGGTTGTCCATGGCAACAAAGCAGAAATCCATACAGCTAACTTCATACGGCCTATGCTGCCTTCTGAACATGTTGAAGACTTTTTGGATGATTTTGCAATGATTGCTTCCTACAGAGGATGGCCCAAAAGTCGCTGGGTTGAGTTGGTGCAACCTTTTCTGATGGAGGAGTACCAAGAGGTGTACCGCGGGATGTATCATAACCGAGATGACTACGACAATTTCCTAGGAGCAATCCAATCCAGAGAGTGCTGGAAAAGATCAGCGGGGAGAATGTGGTCTCCCATAGCAACTGGAGAAAGTCTGTTTGCAGAAAGGAGGAGCTACAGCAGAGATGTGGCTCAAATTCTGAGTGAAGAGGTTTGTGCAAAAGTGTCTGTTGTCACCCCTGGCAACCGTGAAGGAAATTTTGTTCAGCCTGCAGGGGGTGATGGAGAGCACAAGAAATCAGTGGTTTCAAGTTATGGCTGCTTGTGTGAAGTGGTCAGCCCAGACAAGAGGGCACAGTATCCAGCATCCTGCAAGGGGCATGACCATGTGTGTAAGTCTGCTGTTACCCCTGGCAACAGGAAACCTGTTTGGCCTGCAGGGGATGTTGGAAAATCCAAGAAGGATGCAATGTTGCCCTGTGTCCATGTGGGGGCATTAGCTTGTGAGAACACAGCAAAGAAGGGACAACGCCCTCAATTGAAGCTTTCCACACCTGTCAACTGGAATGGTAAGACTGTTACAAATGTGGGAGAGACTGGTTATGGGACTATTCCCTGTGAAGTGGGAATAAGTCCAGTGAGAAAAATTGCTTTCAGAGACTTGCAAGTGAATACCCTGTGTAGTAACAAAGCCCAGTTTGAAGCTGAACCTGCAGCAAGTTTGAGGACTGGTAAGGACTTGTCTTCAGGCAGTGTATTGTTTAGCAGGAAGACAAGTGGTAAAAATGAAGATATGTTGCTTGATAATGCGATTAAAAATGTGATATTGCATCCAGAAATGTCAGGGGTGACCACTGAGAAATGTGTGCTGTTGCCCCTAGCAACCATGGCAGGTGTAGCAGAGGTGTCCCTGGAGACCGCCCAGGAGCTCATGGTGTCTGAGCTCAGAGTTTCCCAGGACAACTGTGTCGCCCCACCGACTGACAAGTGTGTTTCACATGAGGTGAAAAGCAATGTACTAAATATCCTACAATCTCAAACTGCTAATGTGCTAACGCAGCCTATACATGGCAGAAAGGTGGATAATGATGATGTTGAAAAGTGTATTACTGACAATGTTGATGGTTTGGTGTCTCCCATGGTAACCACAGGCAGTGCCGCAGAGTTGTCCCTGGAAATCTCTTGAGGACTCCCTGTGTTGGAGCCGGCGGGGCTCCAGAACAGCTCTGATACTGCTCAGGTTGAAAACAATGGGAAAATAGCTAAAATGATGGAGCATGTATTATCAAAATCTGATGTGGTTGACAGTGACTGGTGCAGGATGCCTGCTGCTAAACCACTCTGTCCACCTGTGTCTCCATGGGCAGAGGGAGCAGTACTACAGAGTGCTGATGACTGGAGCACAGACAGGATAGACTGGGATAGTCTAGCTATAAAGGTGTTAGCGTGGTGGAAAGAAATTTCTGAATGTAATAGTAAGGTGGACACTATTGTTGCTGTGACAAATGGAGAGGCTGCAGGGCCAGTAGACACAGGTGTGTTGGCTTTTGCAGAAGTTAACCCTCTCCAGTTGGAAGGATCTGAAAAGGGCGCATGCATAGCAGAGGTTTTGTCCACAACAAAAGAGATGAGTAATGTTGCGCGTCAGGATGGTGGGATAATGGATGGGGACTTGGAAGGGCTCAGTGTTGCTGAAAATGAGAGGATGAGTGTGACACATGCGATTTGCAGTGCTCATGGGGAGCCACAAGTTTTGTCAGTGGCCTCTGAGGTGGAGGTCTCTTTGAGTGTCTCGGCCTCTCAAGCCTTAGCAAATGAGCCCCTCCACGTCGTTAGTAAGGTAAAAGTCCCTAGAGTTCTGTGTATAGATGTGGCATGTCTAGAAATAACTGAGATGTTGTTGGATTTGGTGAAAATCTTTCCGCTGTACACCTGCATGTATCCACCGCAGATGGGCGACCTGGTACTGCATAGTACCAATCAGTGGAGACACGTGGTACAGGCGATGTTAAGCAATGTTGATAAAAATTGGTTACTGCAATATTGGTTACTTTTGCGGAAAGTGGTCTCGCAGTTCTCTGCGAGAGTGCTTCCAGCGACAGTTATGTGCGGAAGGCATTCAGGGGAACTGCTAGAGGAATCAGAAATGATAGACATAGTGGAAGTCTCTCCGTATGCTGGTGTGATGAGGTGCATTCCTGCTGGTGCAGTCCGAGGTGCAGCTGAGCAG